>JAUPTC010002520.1:0-11912 GCA_030762895.1 Sophora flavescens
CCTCACTTAAATAGGCTAAACTTACTCATTTTAAGCCCAATTAAGGCACATGATACCTTGTTGCAAAGTTTATTCAGAGGCCCTTAATTTCGTCTAGGGTTAGGTCAGGATTAATAAGCATAAAAAGCAGTTTACAGCCGCACAAGCCAGAGAGAGACGAAAATTAGACAATTTTTACAATCATTGTTTTTGCTTTCACATTATTGGGCTTAATTTGGCTTAATTGCTAACCATTGTTAATTTTTGGATTTTTCACTCATCCTGACCTTGTTGCCTTGCGCAGAGCATAACTAGAGCTACAGATATCGGATTTAGGTGATCTTGCTGTCCCTAGAAAGATAAGGAAGAGACCTACAATTTCAGGTTTCACAAGAACTGTTAAATTAGGCCAAAATCAAGACTAAATTGGGTCCCGTGTTCTTTGGCTCGGATCAGTGCGCAGTCCATGATGTTCCTTCTCTTAAATGGGCCTAACTTACTCATCTTAAGCCTAATTAAGGCATATGATACCTTGTTGGAAAGATTATTCAGAGGCCCTTAATTTGGTCTAGGGTTAGGTCAGGATTAATAAGCATAAATTACAGTTTACAGCCTCACAAGCCAGAGAGAGCTGGAAATTAGACAACTTTTACAATCATTGTTGTTGCTTTTACATTATTGGGCTTAATTGGGCTTAATTGCTAAACATTGTTAATTTTCGGATTTTTCATTCATCGTGACCTTATTGTCTTACGCAGAGAAAAACTAGAGCTACAAATATCGGACTTTGGTGATCTTGCTGTCCCTAGAAAGATAAGGAAGAGACCTACAATTTCAGGTTTCACAAGAATTGTCACATTAAGCCAATATAAAGGCTAAATTGGGTCCCGTGTTCTCTGGCGCGGATCAGTGCGCAGTCCATGATGTTCCTTCTCTTAAATGGGCCTAACTTACTCATCTTAAGCCTAATTAAGGCATATGATACCTTGTTGGAAAGCTTATTCAGAGACCCTTAATTTGGTCTAGCGTTAGGTCTGGATTAATAAGCATAAATAACAGTTTACAGCCGCACAAGCCAGAGAGAGACGGGAATTAGACAACTTTTACAATCATTATTTTTGCTTCTACATTATTGGGTTTAATTGCTAAACATTGTTAATTTTCGGATTTTTCACTAATCCTGACCATGTTGCCTAACGCAGAGCACAACTAGAGCTGCAGATATCGGATTTAGGTGATCTTGTAGTCCCTAGAAAGCTAAGGAAGAGATCTACAATTTCAGGTTTCACAAGAATTGTCAAATTAGGCCAAAATCAAGGCTAAATTGGGTCCCGTGTTCTCTGGCGCGGATCAGTGTGCAGTCCATGATGTTCCTTCTCTTAAATGGGCCTAACTTACTCATCTGAAGCCTAATTAAGGCATATGATACCTTGTTGGAAAGCTTATTTAGAGGCCTTTAATTTGGTCCAGGGTTAGGTCAGGATTAATAAGCATAAATAGCAGTTTACAGCCGCCCAAGCCAGAGAGAGATGGAAATTAGACAACTTTTACAATCATTGTTTTTGCTTTTACATTATTGGGCTTAATTGCTAAACATTGTTAATTTTCGGATTTTTCACTCATACTGACCTTGTTGCCTTGCGCAGAGCATAACTAGAGCTACAGATATCGGATTTAGGTGATCTTGCTGTCCCTAGAAAGATAAGGAAGAGACCTACAATTTCAGGTTTCACAAATCTTGTTAAATTAGGCCAAAATCAAGACTAAATTGGGTCCCGTGTTCTCTGGGCGCGGATCGGTCGTGATCCATGATGTTCCTTCTCTTAAATGGGCCTAACTTACTCATCTTAAGCCTAATTAAGGCATATGATAACTTGTTGGAAAGCTTATTCGAGAGGCCCTTAATTTGGTCTAGGGTTAGGTCAGGATTGATTAGCATAAAATGCAGTTTACAGCTTCACAAGCCAGAGAGAGCTGGAAATTAGACAACTTTTACAATCATTGTTTTTGCTTTTACATTATTGGGCTTAATTGCTAAACATTGTTAATTTTCGGATTTTTCATTCATCGTGACCTTATTGTCTTTGCGAGAGAAAAACTAGAGCTACAAATATCGGACTTTGGTGATCTTGCTGTCCCTAGAAAGATAAGGAAGAGACCTACAATTTCAGGTTTCACAAGAATTGTCACATTAAGCCAAAATAAAGGCTAAATTGGTTCCCGTGTTCTCTGGCGCGGATCAGTGCGCAGTCCATGATGTTCCTTCCCTTAAATGGGCCTAACTTACTCATCTTAAGCCTAATTAAGGCATATGATACCTTGTTTGAAAGCTTACTCAGAGGCCCATAATTTGGTCTAGGGTTAGGTCAGGATTAATAAGCATAAATAACAGTTTACAGCCGCACAAGCCAGAGAGAGACGGGAATTAGACAACTTTTACAATCATTATTTTTGCTTCTACATTATTGGGCTTAATTGCAAAACATTGTTAATTTTCGGATTTTTCACTAATCCTGACCATGTTGCCTAACGCAGAGCACAACTAGAGCTGCAGATATCGGATTTAGGTGATCTTATTGTCCCTAGAAAGCAAAGGAAGAGATCTACAATTTCAGGTTTCACAAGAATTGTCAAATTAGGCCAAAATCAAGCTTAAATTGGGTCCCGTGTTCTCTGGCGCGGATCAGTGTGCAGTCCATGATGTTCCTTCTCTTAAATGGGCCTAACTTACTCATCTGAAGCCTAATTAAGGCATATGATACCTTGTTGGAAAGCTTATTTAGAGGCCCTTAATTTGGTCCAGGGTTAGGTCAGGATTAATAAGAATAAATAGAAGTTTACAGCCGCCCAAGCCAGAGAGAGATGGAAATTAGACAACTTTTACTATCATTGTTTTTGCTTTTACATTATTGGGCTTAATTGCTAAACATTGTTAATTGTCGGATTTTTCACTCATGCTGACCTTGTTGCCTTGTGCAGAGCATAACTAGAGCTACAGATATCGGATTTAGGTGATCTTGCTGTCCCTAGAAAGATAAGGAAGAGACCTACAATTTCAGGTTTCACAAGAACTGTTAAATTAGGCCAAAATCAAGACTAAATTGGGTCCCGTGTTCTCTGGCGCGGATCAGAGCGCAGTCCATGATGTTCCTTCTCTTAAATGGGCCTAACTTACTCATCTTAAGCCTAATTAAGGCATATGATACCTTGTTGGAAAGCTTATTCAGAGTCCCTTAATTTGGTTTAGGGTTAGGTCAGGATGAATAAGCATTAATAGTAGTTTACAGCCGCACAAGCCAGAGAGAGACAGAAATTAGACAACTTTTACAATCATTGTTTTTGCTTTTACATTGTTGGGTTTAATTGCGCTTAATTGCTAAACATTGTTAATTTTCGGATTTTTCACTCATCCTGACCTCGTTGCCTTGCAGAGAGCATAACTGGAGTTACAGATATCGGATTTTGGTGATCTTGCTATCCCTAGACAGATAACGAAGAGACCTACAGTTTCAGGTTTCACAAGAATTGTCAAATTAGGACAAAATCAAGGCTAAATTAAGTCTCGAGTTCTCTAGCGCGGATTAGTGCGCAGTCCACGATGTTCCTTCACTTAAATGGGCCTAACTTACTCATCTTAAGCCCAATTAAGGCATATGATACCTTGTTGGAAAGCTTATTCAGAGGCCCTTAATTTGGTCTAGGTTTAGATCAGGATTAATAACCATAAATAGCAGTTTACAGCCGCACAAACCAGAGAGAGACGAAAATTATTCAACTTTCACAATCATTGTTTTTGCTTTTACATTATTGGGTTTAATTGGGCTTCATTGCTAAACATTGTTAATTTTCAGATTTTTCACTCATCCTAACCTTGTTGCCTTGCGCAGAGCATAACTAGAGCTACAGATATCGGATTTTGGTGATCTTGCTATCCCTAGAAAGATAAGGAAGAGACCTACAATTTCAGGTGTCACAAGAATTGTCAAATTAGACCAAAATCAAGGATAAATTTGGTCCCGAGTTCTCTGGCGCGGATCAGTGCACAGTCCTTGATGTTCCCTCACTTAAATAGGCTAAACTTACTCATTTTAAGCCTAATTAAGGCACATGATACCTTGTTGCAAAGTTTATTCAGAGGCCCTTAATTTCGTCTAGGGTTAGGTCAAGATTAATAAGCATAAAAAGAAGTTTACAGCCGCACAAGCCAGAGAGAGACGAAAATTAGACAATTTTTACAATCATTGTTTTTGCTTTCACATTATTGGGCTTAATTTGGCTTAATTGCTAACCATTGTTAATTTTTGGATTTTTCACTCATCCTGACCTTGTTGCCTTGCGCAGAGCATAACTAGAGCTACAGATATCGGATTTAGGTGATCTTGCTGTCCCTAGAAAGATAAGGAAGAGACCTACAATTTCAGGTTTCACAACAACTGTTAAATTAGGCCAAAATCAAGACTAAATTGGGTCCCGTGTTCTTTGGCGCGGATCAGTGCGCAGTCCATGATGTTCCTTCTCTTAAATGGGCCTAACTTACTCATCTTAAGCCTAATTAAGGCATATGATACCTTGTTGGAAAGATTATTCAGAGGCCCTTAATTTGGTCTAGGGTTAGGTCAGGATTAATAAGCATAAATTGCAGTTTACAGCCTCACAAGCCAGAGAGAGCTGGAAATTAGACAACTTTTACAATCATTGTTGTTGCTTTTACATTATTGGGCTTAATTGCTAAACATTGTTAATTTTCGGATTTTTCATTCATCGTGACCTTATTGTCTTACGCAGAGAAAAACTAGAGCTACAAATATCGGACTTTGGTGATCTTGCTGTCCCTAGAAAGATAAGGAAGAGACCTACAATTTCAGGTTTCACAAGAATTGTCACATTAAGCCAATATAAAGGCTAAATTGGGTCCCGTGTTCTCTGGCGCGGATCAGTGCGCAGTCCATGATGTTCCTTCTCTTAAATGGGCCTAACTTACTCATCTTAAGCCTAATTAAGGCATATGATACCTTGTTGGAAAGCTTATTCAGAGGCCCTTAATTTGGTCTAGGGTTAGGTCAGGACTAATAAGCATAAATAGCAGTTTACTGCCGCACAAGCCAGAGAGACGAAAATTATACAACTTTTACAATCATTGTTTTTGCTTTTACTTTATTGGGCTTAATTGGTAAACATTGTTAATTTTCGGATTTTTCACTCATCCTGACCTTGTTAGCTTGCGCAGAGCATAACTAGAGCTACAGATATGGGATTTACGTGATCTTGCTGTCCCTAGAAAGATAAGGAAGAGACCTACAATATCAGGTTTGACAAGAACTGTTAAATTAGGCCAACATCAAGACTAAATTGGGTCCCGTGTTCTCTGGTGCGGATCAGTGCACAGTCCATGATGGTCCTTCTCTTAAATGGGCCTAACTTACTCATCTTAAGCCTAATTAAGGCATATGATACCTTGTTGGAAAGCTTATTCAGAGGCCCTTAATTTGGTCTAGGGTTAGGTCAGGATTAATAAGCATAAATAACAGTTTACAGCCACACAATCCGGAGAGAGATGGAAATTAGACAACTTTTACAATCATTATTTTTGCTTCTACATTATTGAGCTTAATTGCTAAACATTGTTAATTTTCGGATTTTTCACTAATCCTGACCATGTTGCCTAACGCAGAGCACAACTAGAGCTGCAGATATCGGATTTAGGTGATCTTGTTGTCCCTAGAATGCTAAGGAAGAGATCTACAATTTCCGGTTTCACAAGAATTGTCAAATTAGGCCAAAATCAAGGCAAAATTGGGTCCCGTGTTCTCTGGCGAGGATCAGTGTGCAGTCCATGTTGTTCCTTCTCTTAAATGAGCCTAACTTACTCATCTTAAGCCTAATTAAGGCATATGATACCTTGTTGGAAAGCTTATTTAGAGGCCCTTAATTTGGTCCAGGGTTAGGTCAGGATTAATAAGCATAAATATCAGTTTACAGACCGCCCAAGCCGGAGAGAGATGGAAATTAGACAACTTTTACAATCATTGTTTTTACTTTTACATTATTGGGCTTAATTGTTAAACATTGTTAATTTTCGGATTTTTCACTCATCCTGACCTTGTTGCCTTGCACAGAGCATAACCAGAGCTACAGATATCAGATTTTGGTGATTTTGCAGTCCCTAGAAAGATAAGGAAGAGACCTACAATTTCAGGTTTCACAAGAATTGTCAAATTAGGTCAAAATCAAGGCTACATTGGGTCCCGAGTTATCTGGAACGGATCAGTGTGCAGTCCATGATGTTCCTTCACTTAAATGGGCCTAACTTACTCATCTTAAGCCCAAATAAGGCATATGATACCTTGTTAGAAAGCTTATTCAGAGTCCCTTAATTTGGTTTAGGGTTAGGTCAGGATGGATAAGCATTAATAGCAGTTTACCGCCGCACAAGCCGAGACAGAGGCAGAAATTAGACAACTTTTACAATCATTGTTTTTGCTTTTACATTGTTGGGTTTAATTGCGCTTAATTGCTAAACATTGTTAATTTTTGGATTTTTCACTCATCGTGACCTTGTTGCCTTGTAGAGAGCATAACTGGAGTTACAGATATCGGATTTTGGTGATCTTGCTATCCCTAGATAGATAACGAAGACACCTACAGTTTCAGGTTTCACAAGAATTGTCAAAATAGGACAAAATCAAGGCTAAATTAAGTCTCGAGTTCTCTAACTCGGATTAGTGCGCAGTCCACGATGTTCCTTCACTTAAATGGGCCTAACTTACTCATCTTAAGCCCAATTAAGGCATATGATACCTTGTTGGAAAGCTTATTCAGAGGCCCTTAATTTGGTCTAGGTTTAGATCAGGATTAATAACCATAAATAGCAGTTTACAGCCGCACAAACCAGAGAGAGACGAAAATTATTCAACTTTCACAATCATTGTTTTTGCTTTTACATTATTGGGTTTAATTGGGCTTCATTGCTAAACATTGTTAATTTTCAGATTTTTCACTCATCCTAACCTTGTTGCCTTGCGCAGAGCATAACTAGAGCTACAGATATCGGATTTTGGTGATCTTGCTATCCCTAGAAAGATAAGGAAGAGACCTACAATTTCAGGTGTCACAAGAATTGTCAAATTAGACCAAAATCAAGGATAAATTTGGTCCCGAGTTCTCTGGCGCGGATCAGTGCACAGTCCTTGATGTTCCCTCACTTAAATAGGCTAAACTTACTCATTTTAAGCCCAATTAAGGCACATGATACCTTGTTGCAAAGTTTATTCAGAGGCCCTTAATTTCGTCTAGGGTTAGGTCAGGATTAATAAGCAAAAAAAGCAGTTTACAGCCGCACAAGCCAGAGAGAGACGAAAATTAGACAATTTTTACAATCATTGTTTTTGCTTTCACATTATTGGGCTTAATTTGGCTTAATTGTTAACCATTGTTAATTTTTGGATTTTTCACTCATCCTGACCTTGTTGCCTTGCGCAGAGCATAACTAGAGCTACAGATATCGGATTTAGGTGATCTTGCTGTCCCTAGAAAGATAAGGAAGAGACCTACAATTTCATGTTTCACAAGAACTGTTAAATTAGGCCAAAATCAAGACTAAATTGGGTCCCGTGTTCTTTGGCGCGGATCAGTGCGCAGTCCATGATGTTCCTTCTCTTAAATAGGCCTAACTTACTCATCCTAAGCCTAATTAAGGCATATGATACCTTGTTGGAAAGATTATTCAGAGGCCCTTAATTTGGTCTAGGGTTAGGTCAGGATTAATAAGCATAAATTGCAGTTTACAGCCTCACAAGCCAGAGAGAGCTGGAAATTAGACAACTTTTACAATCATTGTTGTTGCTTTTACATTATTGGGCTTAATTGGGCTTAATTGCTAAACATTGTTAATTTTCGGATTTTTCATTCATCGTGACCTTATTGTCTTACGCAGAGAAAAACTAGAGCTACAAATATCGGACTTTGGTGATCTTGCTGTCCCTAGAAAGATAAGGAAGAGACCTACAATTTCAGGTTTCACAAGAATTGTATCATTAAGCCAATATAAAGGCTAAATTGGGTCCCGTGTTCTCTGGCGCGGATCAGTGCGCAGTCCATGATGTTCCTTCTCTTAAATGGGCCTAACTTACTCATCTTAAGCCTAATTAAGGCATATGATACCTTGTTGGAAAGCTTATTCAGAGACCCTTAATTTGGTCTAGCGTTAGGTCTGGATTAATAAGCATAAATAACAGTTTACAGCCGCACAAGCCAGAGAGAGACGGGAATTAGACAACTTTTACAATCATTATTTTTGCTTCTACATTATTGGGCTTAATTGCTAAACATTGTTAATTTTCGGATTTTTCACTAATCCTGACCATGTTGCCTAACGCAGAGCACAACTAGAGCTGCAGATATCGGATTTAGGTGATCTTGTAGTCCCTAGAAAGCTAAGGAAGAGATCTACAATTTCAGGTTTCACAAGAATTGTCAAATTAGGCCAAAATCAAGGCTAAATTGGGTCCCGTGCTCTCTGGCGCGGATCAGTGTGCAGTCCATGATGTTCCTTCTCTTAAATGGGCCTAACTTACTCATCTGAAGCCTAATTAAGGCATATGATACCTTGTTGGAAAGCTTATTTAGAGGCCCTTAATTTGGTCCAGGGTTAGGTCAGGATTAATAAGCATAAATAGCAGTTTACAGCCGCCCAAGCCAGAGAGAGATGGAAATTAGACAACTTTTACAATCATTGTTTTTGCTTTTACATTATTGGGCTTAATTGCTAAACATTGTTAATTTTCGGATTTTTCACTCATCCTGACCTTGTTGCCTTGCGCAGAGCATAACTAGAGCTACAGATATCGGATTTAGGTGATCTTGCTGTCCCTAGAAAGATAAGGAAGAGACCTACAATTTCAGGTTTCACAAGTACTGTTAAATTAGGCCAAAATCAAGACTAAATTGGGTCCCGTGTTCTCTGGCGCGGATCAGTGCGCAGTCCATGATGTTCCTTCTCTTAAATGGGCCTAACTTACTCATATTAAGCCTAATTAAGGCATATGATAACTTGTTGGAAAGCTTATTCAGAGGCCCTTAATTTGGTCTAGGGTTAGGTCAGGATTGATTAGCATAAAATGCAGTTTACAGCTTCACAAGCCAGAGAGAGCTGGAAATTAGACAACTTTTACAATCATTGTTTTTGCTTTTACATTATTGGGCTTAATTGCTAAACATTGTTAATTTTCGGATTTTTCATTCATCGTGACCTTATTGTCTTGCGCAGAGAAAAACTAGAGCTACAAATATCGGACTTTGGTGATCTTGCTGTCCCTAGAAAGATAAGGAAGAGACCTACAATTTCAGGTTTCACAAGAATTGTCACATTAAGCCAAAATAGAGGCTAAATTGGTTCCCGTGTTCTCTGGCGCGGATCAGTGCGCAGTCCATGATGTTCCTTCCCTTAAATGGGCCTAACTTACTCATCTTAAGCCTAATTAAGGCATATGATACCTTGTTTGAAAGCTTACTCAGAGGCCCATAATTTGGTCTAGGGTTAGGTCAGGATTAATAAGCATAAATAACAGTATACAGCCGCACAAGCCAGAGAGAGACGGGAATTAGACAACTTTTACAATCATTATTTTTGCTTCTACATTATTGGGCTTAATTGCAAAACATTGTTAATTTTCGGATTTTTCACTAATCCTGACCATGTTGCCTAACGCAGAGCACAACTAGAGCTGCAGATATCAGATTTAGGTGATCTTATTGTCCCTAGAAAGCAAAGGAAGAGATCTACAATTTCAGGTTTCACAAGAATTGTCAAATTAGGCCAAAATCAAGCTTAAATTGGGTCCCGTGTTCTCTGGCGCGGATCAGTGTGCAGTCCATGATGTTCCTTCTCTTAAATGGGCCTAACTTACTCATCTGAAGCCTAATTAAGGCATATGATACCTTGTTGGAAAGCTTATTTAGAGGCCCTTAATTTGGTCCAGGGTTAGGTCAGGATTAATAAGAATAAATAGAAGTTTACAGCCGCCCAAGCCAGAGAGAGATGGAAATTAGACAACTTTTACTATCATTGTTTTTGCTTTTACATTATTGGGCTTAATTGCTAAACATTGTTAATTTTCGGATTTTTCACTCATCCTGACCTTGTTGCCTTGTGCAGAGCATAACTAGAGCTACAGATATCGGATTTAGGTGATCTTGCTGTCCCTAGAAAGATAAGGAAGAGACCTACAATTTCAGGTTTCACAAGAACTGTTAAATTAGGCCAAAATCAAGACTAAATTGGGTCCCGTGTTCTCTGGCGCGGATCAGAGCGCAGTCCATGATGTTCCTTCTCTTAAATGGGCCTAACTTACTCATCTTAAGCCTAATTAAGGCATATGATACCTTGTTGGAAAGCTTATTCAGAGTCCCTTAATTTGGTTTAGGGTTAGGTCAGGATGAATAAGCATTAATAGTAGTTTACAGCCGCACAAGCCAGAGAGAGACAGAAATTAGACAACTTTTACAATCATTGTTTTTGCTTTTACATTGTTGGGTTTAATTGCGCTTAATTGCTAAACATTGTTAATTTTCGGATTTTTCACTCATCCTGACCTCGTTGCCTTGCAGAGAGCATAACTGGAGCTACAGATATCGGATTTTGGTGATCATGCTATCCCTAGATAGATAAGGAAGAGACCTACAATTTCAGGTTTCACAAGAATTGTCAACTTAATACAAAATCAAGGCTAAATTGGGTCTCGAGTTCTCTAGCGTGGATTAGTGCGCAGTCCACGATGTTCCTTCACTTAAATGGGCCTAACTTACTCATCTTAAGCCCAATTAAGGCATATGATACCTTGTTGGAAAGCTTATTCAGAGGCCCTTAATTTGGTCTAGGGTTAGGTCAGGATTAATAAGCATAAATAGCAGTTTACAGCCGAACAAACCAGAGAGAGACAAAAATTATACAACTTTTACAATCATTGTTTTTGCTTTTACATTATTGGGTTTAATTGGGCTTCATTGCTAAGGATTTAGGTGATCTTGTTGTCCCTAGAAAGCTAAGGAAGAGATCTACAATTTCAGGTTTCACAAGAATTGTCAAATTAGGCCAAAATCAAGGCTAAATTGAGTCCCGTGTTCTCTGGCGCAGATCAGTGTGCAGTCCATGATGTTCCTTCTCTTAAATGGGCCTAACTTACTCATCTTAAGCCTAATTAAGGCATATGATACCTTGTTGGAAAGCTTATTTAGAGGCCCTTAATTTGGTCTAGGGTTAGGTCAGGATTAACAACCATAAATAGCAGTTTACAGCCGCCCAAGCCAGAGAGAGATGGAAATTAGACAACTTTTTCAATCATTGTTTTTGCTTTTACATTATTGGGCTTAATTGGGCTTAATTGCTAAACATTGTTAATTTTCGGATTTTTCATTCATCCTGACCTTGTTGTCTTGCTCAGAGCATAACTTGAGCTACAAATATCGGATTTTGGTGATCTTGTTGTCCCTAGAAAGATAAGGAAGAGACCTATAATTTCATGTTTCCCAAGAATTGTCAAATTAGGCCAAAACCAAGGCTAAATTCGTTCCCGAGTTCTCTGACGCGGATTAGTTCGCTGTCATTGATGTTCCTTCACTTAAATCGGCCTAACTTACTATTCTTAAGCCCAATTAAGGCATATGATACCTTGTTGGAAAGCTTATTCAGAGGCCCTTAATTTGGTCTAGGGTTAAGTCAGGATTAATAAGCATAAATAGCAGTTTACAGCTGCACAAGTCAGAGAGAGATGGAAATTAGACAACTTTTACAATCATTGTTTTTGCTTTTACATTATTGGGCTTAATTGGGCTTAATTGCTAAACATAGTTAATTTTCGGATTTTTCACTCATCCTGACCTTGTTGCCTTGCGCAGAGCATAACTAGAGCTACAGATATCTGATTTTGGTGATCTTG
>JAUPTC010002521.1:0-11907 GCA_030762895.1 Sophora flavescens
GGATATATGGATTATTCATTAGATTTTATATTAATTAATAAGTAAAAGAAAAGATTTAAAATACTTGTTGACTCTTCACCATTTTTAGGTGGTGTAATTGTAGGCTATAGCAGGGTTATTTTTTATTATTTTGCTAGTTTTATGATTTTAATCTATGCTACTGTTCCAATACGTATAAGAGGTTGAAAAGTTTGTGCAATTAAATTTGTTATTTTATGTTTGCTTATATCCTTTGCTTATCCACGGACCTTCATACTTTTGATTATATAAGTGTAATTTTCTCCTATTTTGTTTATGTATTATCGTGTTCATTTACACTACTGTGACCTTGTTGGTATAAAAAGGAAACATCAAGAGTATTTATTAATAGAGATAAGATCCATTTATATCAGTACACCAAATCTGAACCATTTAAATTAATTAGTCTAATGGATTAAAAAAAAATTAATTAAAAAAATAAAATAAAAAATTAGAAAACATAACACGTGACCCTTATCCTTATGGTTGATTAAAAATTAAAACTATATACAACCTTATAATAATTAAATTAAGTGCTATAAATTCTTTAAATTAAATAATAATAAAAACTTTAATAAAATGGTTGGCTATCTCTTTTATGTATTTGATTGTATTTATCATCATTATACTCAATTTATATGATAAAGTGTTCTCGCTCCTTATTGTTCTTTCATGTGTGAAAAATTATATATTTTATAAAGATGGCGGCATACCTAGTCATGATTGCTTGCAACTTTGATGGAGGGGAATGAGATGCCAATCATTCTACGGGGAATGATCACGTACCGGAAAAATATGATCTTGAATATTTTCAATAATTTGTTCAATAATATACCGCCAATTGTCGTTCAAGACGAATGGTTATAACTATCAACTTACCCTTCAACATGCTCTGGACTTTCCCTTACCTGACTCCACTCACACCTGACAACTCCATCAACTAGAGCTGTTATATGCTATATAACTAGTATAAGTGTAATGATAAACAATATTGCGTGTAATCTACTTAAGTACTTAGTACTTAGCTCTATTATGCATGTATTTCCTAATGTAATATTATGTATGGACTGAATGTATGGACAAATGATGCAGACTATGTTTCTACTATGATGTATGATGCTGATGTAATAAAATCTAATATGTTATGTTTTATTATTCTTGATCCTAAATACTCTCTTTTTCAAGAATGAATAAAATTAATAATAAAAACCGTTATATTTGTGGGCGTCACACTTGGAACATAGACATTTATCCTGTCATGTGATGTGAGCATCCACTATCCGAGATACCATGAGTGGTGTCTCATTCCTTTGTCAAACAGATCTACAACGGCTATTATCATACTCTTAGGTACCCAAGTAGACTTAGGCCCAGTGTGGTTAGTCACATGAGGCTTGACTGCCTTATTTTTCTTATGAATATAGTTGGACGAAGAGTGTTCATTTTTACGACAAGTAGAGCAATATTTGATTTTCTTAGGCTTAATCCTCTTACGAGAAACTTATTGTTTCTTTTCTTCAAAGCCTATTCCAGACTTGTCATGAGGAGATCTATATCTCAGAATCAAATTTAACTTCTTTGATCTGTTCGTAAACTTTGATAAGTCTTAGTTAAACAAGCAACCTTATGTTCAAGTCTTTCAATTTCATAGGGAGCATTGGACTCAAAGATAGAACTAGAAGCATCAGTTAGACTGATAATCTTCTCCTTTAGCCTTTTGTTTTTAACATTAAACTTTTCATTCTCAACCTTGACTATTTCGAAGTCTTTGTTGAGTTTGGAAAATTTCTTTTTAAGAGCTTTTAATTCATAATAAACAACTATAGATTTATTTAATAATTCATCATAAGCTTCTTCGGAATAGTCAGAAATTATTACCTCGTCTTTCTTGAGCTTTATGTCAGAGGAAGTACTTTTCATGAGGCACAACTCGGACATAGGTGGGGATGCTGGTGGAGATGGTGATGGTGATCTCAGAAAAAGATTATCAAGAGTATCAAGCATCCTTTTGGCTGTGTCAAAATCCTTGATCAACTTATATAGATGATCGTCCAAGACACTGAAGATGGTGTACATTCTTTTAGCACTGATTCGAGCTCTCCTTTCTTCTTCTTCAAAACACTCGGCTACATGCTTTACAACACGAGCTCCATTAACAATAATAGTAGGACGAAAGTCCTCATCAATGAACAGTTTCCAGAAGTCTTCACATCCTTGAGCTAAGTTGAAGCATTTGAAAAGCTCTTTCCATGTAGCATAATTTCCAATATTGAATTTAGCTTGCATGTTGATAGGGAAAGCAAGAAATTCCCTTACTGGACCAACTTCATGATAGAGTGAATCTTGAAGTAGAAGGTTCATCATCTGATGAATCTTCCTCAAAAGGATAGTTTCCAGACCAAAGACACAAATTTGCCTCCTCACTAGCTTCTTCTTCTTCTGAAGATTCAAGATCTTCCCATGTTGCCATGAGATTTTTCTTTTTATTTTTGAACAAATTTTTCTTATCCTTCAACTAAGGACATTCAGCCTTGAAATGACCTGACTTTTTACATTCATAACAAATCATTTGATTCTTTTCTTTAGCTTCTCCATGATCTTTGAAGTTATTTTACATAAATGGTATTCTTTTCATGTTGTTCTTGTTCTTTAGGATTCGTTCAAGCTTTCTTGAGATGAGTGACAACTCATCATCAACATCATCATCATCAGAATCTTCTTCATCCCGGTTGTTCAGCGTCATCACTTGACTCATTGGCTTTGAGAGCCTTTAAGCTGCTGACCTTCTGAGCTTTCAAGGCAATGGTTTTGCCTTTCCTTGTGGGGTTGTCTTCATTGAGTTCTTGCTCATGAATTTGAAGAGTATCAGAGTATCCACGAGCTCATTTAAAGTCAAGGTTGAAGATCCTTGGCTTGGGTGTTTGCAGTGACCACGATTGTGTCCACTCCTTAGGTAAGTTTCTGAGGATTTTTGTATCATTCTCCTTGGTTATATAGACTTTTCCAAGGGACTTTGGATTGTTTATGATGGTTTGAAATCAACCCATCATATCAAGAACATATTCTCCTTCTTCCATTGTGAACATTTCATACTGTCTGATTAGTATTATCTTTGAGCCTTTGACCTCTGTTGTTCCTTCATGAAGAGATGGATAGAGTGTCCCAAATCTGCTTTGCTGATTCATAAGCATAAACCTTTTGGAATTCATCAGGGCTAAGGGCACACATCAAGGCATATCTTGACTTTTGATTTTGTTCCACCAAAGTCTTTTCAGCATTTAACCACTTGTCTTCTGGTTTCACTGTTCCATCTTCATTTTTTATAACGTGGGGACCATTTGTGATTATAGATCAGAGAGATTAATTTGTACTCAAAATGAACCCTTTGAACCTTTCTTTCCAATAAAGGTAATGAGTTCCATTGAAGAACAATGGCCTTGTCATGGAAGTGCCTTCCAAGATAGGTTGGCTCCCACTCGACATACCTTGCCCTGCCATCAAGCTTTAAAAGGGATCTTTCCTCAAGCACGAATAGATGCTCAAGCCAAAGTTTGAGATCTGATACCAACTGAAAGTGCAAACAGGTAAACACGAGAAATGGGGTTGAATTGTGTTTCTTAAGCTTTTTGAAAAACCTTTTTCAAAAATTATTTTCGTAGGCAACAAAAAGATAAATGTAACATCCCTGGCTGTTTTATGGATTTACGATTGTCCCCACAAATCAACACCTGTCTTTTTAGTGTGCTTTGTCACCCATCCTTGAATTGCTCCAAGTCAAGCACCCTTAACTGTGGAGTTCTTAAGTGATGGGCTACTGAAAAGAAGATGTATCTAGTTGGTATAGGTACACACTCTCAGGATCCCTATCATTCCGGTGAGTAATCATTTCATTCATGTTTCCCTCCGCCTAGAAGCCCGTCAGGAGCCGCTCCTTGTCCGTGCCTTATGTAACAGCCCGATTTTCGGATACGCTATATTAATAAAGATATATTTATTTATATTTTTATCTGAGACTTAGGAAATGATTTTGGAGAAAACAAAATCATATCTAGAACCTACTCTATGGTGGGAAGCTCCGGTTAAAATTTGGGTTTAAAACTCAGACGAAAATCGGTCTGTGTTTTTACTGACAATATAATTTTATACTGGCTAAAAACCCTAATTTGACCCGAAACTGAAAATTTGTAGATTTTTTATATTATGTTTGTGAGTAATTCTAATTTCCAAATTTTTGATCATAAATAAAATATTAAGTTTATTCGGACGAATTTTCGTAAAAGTTCGGACGGAAAATTGTTGGTGTTTTCACTGACAGTAAGATTTTAATGATCAGCAAACCTAATTGTGACTCGTGAACGAAATGGTTTATGATTACATCATATTTCCAACGAGTTTGGTTATTTTGAAAATTTTCAATCGGAAATGAAATATTTTGTTTTTATACGAGCGTAAAACCCTAATCGGGGAACCGATTGAATCGGTAACAGAACTGCAGATATAGAACCGGACACCGAACGAGTGAGCTATGGGATGACTCACCAAGAATTTATGAAGCCATTGATGTTATGAATTATGAGTTTTTAGGTGAAATGATCAAAATGCCCTTAATCTTAACCTAACCTATCCTAGTTAGTTTTTAACCATGGTTAAGGCAAGACAAAGCCAATTTGGCTTCTTCCTCCTCATTTGTAGTCCAAAATAAGTAACACCTCCCTTCATTCTCAACCACATATTTTAACCTAACCATGATTACTATCAACTATAGTTAGGTTATTATAACCATAGTTAAGTTATTATATTATTTTCTAAACTTAACATCTGTCAATTAACTTAACCTTTGTTACATTTTAACATTAAACAAAACATTTTTCACTCACTCATCCTCTCATTTTCGTGGCTGCCTCCCCATTCCCACACTTAACACATTTCTTTATTCCTATTACATTTGTTATTCACAAAACACTAAGAACATCATAGTGTTCTTGCTAAGTTCTTCATTTCCATCAACTTTTCATAAATTTCCATTTTTAGATCTAGAAATTCAAATAATTCTAGAAAATTGTATAAAAATTATTTTAATGTGAAACCAATTTCTATGATCCTTATATGACTTCTACTTTCATCATCTAAGAGTATATAAGCAAAAGAATTTTCCTTCCTATTTTTTTATATATGGCCGAATCTAAGTATTGGTGGGAAATTGAGATTTTGTTCAACTTTTAACTTAGATGAAGTTGTTTATAAGCTATTTAGGGTTTCTATGTTCTAAATCTAAGAGTTTGAAATTAAAGAAATTCCAAACCCTATTTTCTAGTCTTGGCCGAAATTGGGTTCATATGAACAAAATAAGTTTTCTTCAATTTTTAACTAGATCATGATTTGTATCAACTATTTCAGGTGTGTTGGTTCTAGATCCAAGAGTTTGTAAGCAAAAGGAATTTCTAGCTCATTTTACTCATTGAGGCTGAAGTCCTATCCTAGTTGGTTAGAGGATTTTGTTTCATATTTTTAACTAGTAACACTTGATTTATATTAGTTAATACTCTAGGAACTAGCATCTAAAAGATTGGATTGAGAAAATAACCCTAGCCTATTTTAAACATCACGGCCGAAACTAGCAAGAATTGGTCATAGTGGGATTTTGTTTGATTTATTTGTGTTATGTTGTTTTGGTTGAAGGTTAACCATTAACCGTGGTAGAGTAACTAGGATCGGAAAGTTCGGGACTTCGGTGATAAGTTCAGGTGGGGGAAAGAATCATCCTATCGTTGGATTGGATAAGTAGTATATTTTATAATAATGGTGTAGGGCAACCTAAACCCTACTAGTGTTCGAGTGATCGACAAGACCAAAATCACATTGGAATCTTTTCTGTAATACCAATGATGATTTGGGAATTGTAGGTTTATCAACGTTAGGATAATTTTATAATATTTGAGGATGTCTGACTTTATTATTATTGACTGTTTGTGATGCATTGGTTGAGGTATTCTACTGCTTGTGACATTTTATTTTGATGTTTGAATATTTTATGATGATTGTATTATGCATGATCTGTCTGGTTTGATAATGTGCTTAATTGACTTTTAAGTAAAGATTTATGTTGTTCGGGAGATGTTCGTGTGGGTGAGAGAATGAATGTGACTTAGAGGTGCCTAGTGTAATTAATTTGTTTTATAGACGAGATTATGAGATATGATTTGAGGATTTATACGAGTTCTAGTGAGAGGTTGAGGCATTAGGTTATGACCCCGTAAGAGTCGGTGAGACTTATAATAATAATAATAATAATAATAATAATAATAATATTATTATTATTATTATTATTATTATTATTTTGTGTAGCAATTGGGCTACTTTAGATATAACTTTACGTGTAGTAATTGGACTACTATAGATATAATTTTATGTGTAGCAATTGGGCTACTATAGATATAATTTTTATGTGTAGCAATCAGGCTACTTATATTATATATGATAGAGGGGAGTGCTCGCTCGGACGAAGGACTAACATTCTTATTAGGATGGAGATGGTGTGACAAAATTGTAGTGGTCACGTTTGCATAAAGGTTTAGTTTGCGTGAGATTAAGGGTAGAGGACGATATAATGATTTGAGGATGATTGTTAGTTATGTGTGATGCGTGTCTGTGACTGTTGTTATATTATATGCTATGATTCCTTTCCGCTTTTGATGATAGAACTGTTTCTTATCCCCTATATTTTCTGGATGTTGTATTTTATTTATTATGTGATCGTCGAGAAGTCCCTATGGAGGAGCTTGATGCGAGAAGCTGGATGGGATTAAGTATGAGCCAGGATGCGAAGGGCGAGTTGTGGATTCCAACGGTGTAGTTTAGTGTCTAGGGCCAGTGAGTCTTATTAGATGTTGTATATTTTTCGCAAATGTTAGTTTGTTTAAATATGCACCTGCAAGGGATCCTGTTCTTTGGGATACCTATGAGTGTTTTTGATAACTCTGATGCAAGACATATGTGTGTATATAATTATTATATAAGGTGTGATGCATTAATTTGTTGGATGCATTATAAGTTAAGTTTTAATTTTTACGTATTTTACGTTAAGCGTGCGGTTAAGAAATTAATTAATAAGGTTTTAATTTAATGGCACAACGGGACACAGCGGGTGTCTCATTTGGTGGTATCGAGAATAGTTTGATTCTAATCAGTTTGTGAGGATTAGGATGTTGTTACTTGCCGTGTCTAGTTGAATCCACATCGGATATCGACTATGCTTAGAAGTTGGGTAGTGTGTCCAAATTCTATGCGATAACTGACATTAGTATGACATATAGTATTTATATACTTGTTTATGTAGTATTATATGTCAAACGGATGGGAGCTGATGATTTCCTTAAACAGGACCATGGCTCGAGGAAGAGGACGTAATACCAATAGTGGTGAAAGGACTCCGAAAAGAATTGTCAGAGTTGACACTGTTGAGAATAATCATACTAGAAGTGGAGGAGAGTCATCTGAGACTCGTAATGTCATGAATGATATAGCTACTACTTTGTTACTACGAACACAGCATAATGTTGGGATGCTGGAGATGAACAAAGAGCGCAAGAACTACTGAGAATCAAAGGTGAGTTAGCGGTGAAGATGCCGGGAATGACTACTTTTAGAAAGGGAAGCCACCCCCAATTGAGGAGATTATGACCAAGAGAAGGCGAGAATGGTGGGTACAAGAAGTAGAGGAGATATTCGATACGTACCATGCACTGCAGAGAAGATAGGAAAGTGATGTATGTTGCCTTCATGTTAACTGGAGGAGCAGAATCTTGGTGGAGAGGCAAGAGAAGGTGCGGAGGCGGAAGACGAGGATTATCCGTTGGCGGTTGTTTCTTGTGCGCTTCTTTGAAGTATTTTCCGTGTTTAGTTTGTGCGCGAAGGAAAGGGAGTTTACAAATCTCAAACAAGGCAACATGTTTGTAGGTGATTATGCATCACAATTTGAGGCTCACGATTAAGTACTCAAAATTCTATCAGAGGTTCCCGATGAGGATTTACAATGTAGAAGGTTCGGAAGGATGCGACCGAGCTCGGAGAGCTATAGTGTCTCTAGATATTCAAATTCTTCCGGAGTTGGTGGAGAGATGTAGTGCCATAAGCATAGATGCGGGGCAAGCAGGCGGCGGGAGGCACAAAAGAGTGGAGGTCCTACTCGATCAGGTCTCCGAGGAGGAGAGAAGGTAATGGTTCTTAGGAGAGGCAGGGGACCATATACCGGACCGGTGCAGGCGATTATACCAGCACCAATTGCTACAACACAAGTGGTTGGAAGAGGCCCGGAACAACAAGGCTTTGCTTGTTTCAGATGCGGAGGACCGCATCATGTTAGAGATTGCATGGAGAGACCTAGTTATTTCCACTGTGGGAAACTAGGGCATATAGCTTGGGATTGCAGACAGCGGGCTAGGCAGCTGCCGGTAACTACTGGTAGAGGAGCTAGCGGGGATAGAGGTGAAGTTGGAAGAGGAGTTCCAACAACGGGACAGCAGATGGCCAGACACCAGGCCACTGGGTGGGTGTTTACTTTGAGGGGAGCTGAATCCTCTTGATCTACAGATCTCATAGAAGGTATGTGTGATTGTGATCTAATCCAGACTAATGAAATACGTTCTAAGGGACTAAGATTGTAATTGGATACATGAAGTAGGAAGTTAGGGTAGTATTGATTGTGGTATTAATTGTGGGAGTTAGATATGGAAATAAGGTTTTCTAGTGCGCTAGTATTAAGAAAAGGAAATGATTAAGTTTGATTATGTCCTTCAAGGATGATAGATCAAGGTGAAATGTTAAGGACAATGAACATAACGTAGTGATGGATTGTTTCGAGGATAAATAGAACGATATAAGAATGAATTACGCTGTAAGTTACGGCTGTCACTTAGGGAAGATAGTGATGGGAAATACAATGAAAGATTTTTAGATTAAGATACGATTACAATATGCAATCTAGTTGTGAATCAGGAAATTCCGAGGACGGATTTTTTTTCTTCTAAGTGGGGTAGTAATGTAACAACCCGATTTTCGGATCTGTTGTATTAACTGTAAAGATATATTTATTTATATTTTTATCTAAGACTTAGGAAATGATTTTGGATAAAACAAAATCATATATAGAACCTGCTGTATGGTAGGAAGCTCTGGTTAAAATTTGGGTTTAAAACCCAGAGCGGAAAGCGGTCGTGTTTTTCTTGCGATATAATTTTAAGCCAATGAGAAAACCCTAATTTGACCCAAAACTGAAACTTTGTAGATTTTTTATATTATGTTTGTGCGGAATTCTACTTTCCAAATTTCTGATCAGAAATAAAATATTATGTTTATTCGGACGAATTTTGGTAAAAGTTTGGACGGAAAACTGTTGGTGTTTTCATTGACAGTAAGATTTTAATGATTAGAAAACCTAATTTTGACTCGTGAAAGAAATGGTTTATGATTAAATCATATTTCCAACGAGTTTGATTATTTTGAAAATTTTCAATCGAAAACAAAATATTTTGTTTTTATACGGCGTAAAACCCTAATCGAGAACCGACAAAATCGAAAATGGAACTGCAGAGATAGAACCGGACACGGAGGAGCTGAGCTATGGGATGACTTACCAAGAATTTATGAAGTCATTGATGTTAGGAATTATGAATTTTTAGGTGAAATGATCCAAATGCCCTTAATCTTAACTTAACCTATCCAAGTTAGTTTTTAACCATGGTTAAGACAAGACAAAGCCAATTTGGCTTCTTCCTCCTCATTTGTGTGGTCCAAAATCAGTCACACCTCCTTCATTCTCAACCACATATTTTAACCTAACCATGATTACTATAAACTATAGTTATATTATTATAACCATAGTTAAGTTATTATATTATTTTCTAAACTTAACCTATGTCAATTAACTTAACCTTGGTTACATTTTAACATTAAACAAAGCATTTTTCACTCACTCATCCTCTCATTTTTGTGTCTGCCTCCCCATTCCCACACTTAACACATTTCTTTCTTCTATTACACTTGTTTTTCACAAAACACTAAGAACATCATAGTGTTCTTGCTAAGTTCTTCATTTCTTCTTCAAGTTCCTCATCAAACTTCTTCATTTCCAAGGTGAGGAATCCCTTCATCATCATCTTAGTTTCATTTATCATGCATCAAATCTTCATTTCCATCAACTTTTCACAAATTTCCATTTTTAGATCTAGAAATTCAAATAATTCTAGAAAATTGTATAAAAATCATTTTTAATGTGAAACCAATTTCTATGATCCTTATATGACTTCTACTTTCATCATCTAAGGTATGTAAGCAAAAGAATTTTCCTTCCTATTTTTTTATATGGCGAATCTAAGTATTGGGGTGGGAAATTGAGATTTTGTTCAACTTTTAGCTTAGATGAAGTTGTTTATAAGCTATTTAGGGTTTCTATGTTCTAAATCTAAGAGTTTGAAATTAAAAGAAATTCCAAACCCTATTTTCTAGTCTTGGCCGAAAGTGGGTTCATATGAACAAAATAAATTTTCTTCAATCTTTAACTAGATCATGATTTGTATCAACTATTTAAGGTGTGTAGGTTCTAGATCCAGAGTTTGTGAGGAAAAGGAATTTCTAGCCCATTTTACTCATTGAGGCAAAACCCCTAGCCTAGTTGGTTAGAGGATTTTGTTTCATATTTTTAACTAGAAACACTTGATTTATGTTAGTTAATACTCTAGGAACTAGCTTCTAAAAGTTGGATTGAGAAACTAACCCTAGCCTATTTTTAACATCATGGCGAGAAACTAGTAGGAATTGGTCATAGTGGGATTTTTGATTTATTTGTGTTATGTTGTTTTGGTTGAAGGTTAACCATTAACCATGGTAGAGAACTTGAGGATCGGAAAGTTCGGGACTTCGATTTATAAGTTCGTGGGGGAAAGAATCATCCTGTCATCGGGAATGGATAAGTAGTATATTTTATAATAATGGTGTAGGATGGCCCAAAACCTTACTAGTGGTCGAGTAATTGACAAGACCAAAATCACATTGGAATCTTTTCAGTAATCCCGATGATGATTTGGGAATTGGGTTTATCGACAATAGGATAATTTTAGAATATTTGAGGATGTCGACTTTATTATTATTATTGGTTTGTGCTGCATGGTTGAGGCATTCTACTGTTGTGACGTTTTATTTTGATGTTTGAATATTTTATGATGATTGTATTATGCATGTGACTGGTTTGATAATGTGCTTGTTGACTTTTTAATAAAGATATATGTTGTTCGAGAGATGTTCATGTGGGTGAGAGAATGAATGTGACTTAGAGGTGCCTAGTGTAATTGAGTTGTTTTATAGATGAGATTATGAGATATGATTTGAGGGTTATACGAGTTCTAGTAAGAGGGTTGAGGCATTAGGTTGTGACCCAGTAAGATTAAGTGAGACTTATCGTATTATTATTATGTGTATGGATGAAAACCTATAGATATAACTTTGTGTGTAGAAATTGGGCTACTATAGATATCTAACTTTATGTGTAGCAATTGGGCTCTGTAGATGTGATTTTATGTGTAGCAATTGAGCTCTACCAGATATGACATTATCGTAGCAATTGGGGATACTATAGATATAATTTTTAGCAATAGCAGTAATCGAATACTTATATTATATGCAAGTTAGAGATAAGTACTGGCTCGAGACTGAAAGGACTAACATTCCCTAATTGGATGGAGATGGTGCTTATTAAGATTTAGTGGTCATGTTTATCTTAGGTTTAGTTTAGTAGTTAATGGTAGAGGATGATATTATGATTTGAGGATGATTATTATTATGTGTGATGCGATATGCCATGGTCATTTGTTATATTATATACTACAGTTCCTTTCC
>JAUPTC010002522.1:0-11903 GCA_030762895.1 Sophora flavescens
TATATATATATATATATATATATATATATATATATATATATATATGTATGTATGTATGTATTTGGTTACTATATTTGCCTTAATCCTAGGAATTTTTGATTCGACAATAATCAACTTTTCTTTTTGATTGAAATTTTTAATTGCTGTAATTATCATTTAATTTTAAGGTTGGAGCATTAATTGGTGTTTATTTATTTTCATAAATGCCATTTCCTATTATAACCAGCTCAAAGCAGTTTCCGCGTGAATTTATTATCCCAATTGAAATACATTGCCTAGCGGCAATAATTATTAGTTAAACGGGCCATGGTTAGCTTATCAAAAAAAAAAGTGCCATGGTTATTATGATATAATTTTAATGCTTTATATAAAATATAGTGAAAGCACAAATTGATCTACTTTTGTTCCCTGAAAAAATAAATTAATCATTTAATATTACTTGCCTACATTTCTCCTTGACCATCTACTTCCCCAATTAGTGGTTCTATGTGGCCTATGACGAATTTTAGACATAAAAAATTAATGAAAAGTGAAAAGAAGTACTCAATTTTTAGGTATTTAAATTTTAAAATTGTGCATGTTTTCACTTTTTATTCATTTTTCATAGATAAATTTGTCACAAGTAATGCAGTACTACTAACTGGCGTGGGATGTTTAATGAGACACGTAGACAAGTAAATGGATGTCGAAACTAAATATAGGGACTAACGTGTCTTGTGTTTGAAAATTTGACGGACTAAATGGTTAATTTTTTTTCAGGGATTAAAAGTTGCTCCTCAAAATTTTTAAGGGACCAATTTGGGCCTTTACTCTCTAAAATTTCCATAAATCATTTAATTTTAAAATATTAAAAAGTGGTCTTTTTTTTTGGTAAAGAAAAATATAGGGTGAGGGGATGGTGCCCCTGTCTAAGACAAAGAAAACCTTCAGGCTCTATGAGTACTTACAAAGATATTTACATTCACCTCACCCCAAGAAGACTAGTGGGGGCTCGAACCTACAACCTGTCAGATGCGAGACCCTGTCATGCTCCACTAGACCAACCCCTTGGAGTTAAAGGAGGCTATTTTCTAAAAACGGTATAATATGTGAGAATTAAATATTAAATATGTATATTGTAGTTATATAGTGCCTGCCATTCTGAATCCATCTTCAGTACCACCATTCAATACATATAAATTAAAATATAAACAATAATTATTTTAACACATTAATTTTTTAAAAAAAAATGTTAACAGTTACATTATTATATGGATATTCAATTTTAATTTAAACAAACATATTTATAATGCCTTAATTGGTATTAATATATGTTAGAAGTGTAATATGTGGTTTTTTTTAAAGGATAAAATACGTGTATTATAGTTTTATAGTGTATCTGTAAATTAATTGACAATTAATTGATTATCTCCTTTGTAATATGGGATTTGGATGAAAGTTCTTTCCAAATTTTGTTTATTCAATTTGTACTGTTACTTTTGAATGCCGTCATTCAATCTTACTGATTCACTGTATGGTATATCACATTGTTTTCAAGTTCAAGTATTATGGTTTTAAGATAACTCGCATTCGTGAATATATGTTGTTTCTTACATAAACTGATTTCATGAATTTCTGTCTTAGAATAGAGTATCATTTTCCTTAACATCAAGTAAGAGGTTGTAGACCCTGTGCAAAAAAAAGGTGAGAGAGATTGTAGTCATCCACAAGTAGAATTAGTATGGTAAAAGTTGTGTAAACTGTAAGCAGCATTTATCTCTCTTACCAACCTACGTTCTACATCTAAGTATGTATTTTATTGTTAGAAACTGAGCAAGAACAGAAAAGATAGAGTAGAGAGAGAGAATATAGAGTAGTTTTCTGAAACGAGTTCTTGATTCATTACTTGACTAGATACAACGAATGAGCTATTTATAGAAGATAAATGTAACTGCCTCTAACTGCCTCTAACAGAATCTCCTCTAACTGCCTCTAACAGAATCTGACTAACCAATGGTGAGATTAGTGGAGACATGACTACGGTAGTTTAGCGTACTCTAACATGCCCCCTTTTAAACACAAGGTGGGTTTAAAACCATTACTAACATACCCCCTTTGAAACTAAGGTGGGTTTACAAGAGCTAGATGATCTAGTACTCCTAGATTACTTCTCAGTTCTTCAAATCTGGTCTGTGAGAGTGGTTTGGTTAGAAGGTCAGCCACTTGATCAATTCTAGGTAGATGACAGACAATGAGCGACTTGTTTAGGACCTTTTCTCTTACAAAGAAAATATCTAGCTCCATGTGCTTTATCCTTCGAGTGTAGAACAGATTATGAGACAGCAAACAAGATCAGTTATCACAATACACCACGGTGTTTGGGACTTGATGTGCAGCTCCTTCGATAGTGATTGGATCCCAAAGGACTTCAGTGTAGATCCGCCAGCCCTCAGTACTTTGCTTTTGTACTAGATCTTGCTACTAAAGGTTGTTTTTGCGAGACCACCAAGATACTAGATTGGGTCCAAAGTAGATGTAGGAGCACGATGTTGACGCCGGTCATCCAAATCTGCCACCCAGTCGGATCGGTGAATGCTTGAATGGAGAAGGGTGCGACGAGATTTGCAGGTTTTAGGACTGGGCCATAAGTAATAGTACTTCTTAGGTACCTTAGGATACGCTTCACTACCTTCCAATGATCCTCTAGAGGTGGGAAAGGTCTTGATGACCTTGCTTACACTTTGTAACAAATTTTCCGGCCGAAGTTATGGTGGCATACTGTAATGCCCCTACAATGGATCTGTCTGATGTGGGATCATTCATGTAGTTGGCTCCAAACTTAGTTAACTTGCTGCTGCTAACCATAGGAGTGGGTGACCCTTTGCATTGCTCATGTTGGCCTTGGCAAGTAAGTCCCCCGATGTACTTGGATTGAGACAAAAGCATGCCCTTACTGGGAGCCAGGTGCTTCACTTCCACCCCTAAAAAGTAGTCTAGAGTTCCAAGTTGCTTGAGAGCAAAGGTGGAGCTAAGTTTTGAATAATAGCTGAGATATGTGCAAGAGATGAGCTTGTGACTATAATGTCATCAGATAAACTAAAATGTAAAGTGCGTGCACAACATGTGTATGAATAAAGAGAGACGTGTCACACCTACTAGTTTGAAACCCAAACTATACAAGTGCCTTTGTTAGTCTCCCAAACCATGCTCTTGGGGCTTGTTTAAGCCCATAGATGGCACGATTCAGCCTGCATACCGAGAGGAATTGGATCTTTGAACCCAATAGGTCGCTCCATGTATACTTCTTGGACAATAATCTATTTAGAATACATTATTAATATCTAGCTGATGTATGGACCAGTTGTAGGTGGCTGCTAGAGTTAGAATTATTCTCGACTGTGATAGGTTTGACCAGTGGGAGAATGTCTCTCAGTAGTCTCTTCCAAACTGGCGATGAAAACCTTTTGCAACCAGCCTGGCCTTGTACTTGTTTATAGTGCCATCTGGGTTCTCTTTAACCCTGAACACCCACTTACGACCAATGGCCTTTTTGTTAGGTGGGAGATCAACTAGTGTCCATGTGTTGTTGTGCAATAATGCATTGTATTCCTGCTGCATTGCCTCAAACCAATGAGGAATGGTCAAGGCTTCAAAGAGGAGAACGAGGTTCTCGTATGTGTTAGCAATGAAGTGGGAGCTAGCAAGCCAGCTTTAGACCTAGTGATCATGGGGTGGGCATTAAGAGGTGCAGGTGCTGAGCTAGAGGATGCACCAGACAGATGAGAGGAACCACTAGGTGTTAACCCACAATGAAGAGAAGATAAAGAGTAAGGGTCCATTATGATGAGAGGAGTGACTAGGACACACGAGGAGAAGCTTGATTAAGAGGTGTAACTAGAAAGGGAGACTGAGGAGAAAGTGTGCCTTGACCTGGTGAAGGTGGTGAGGCTTGGTTAATAAGAGCAGCAGACATATGAGACCCGATTTCCGAACCATTTGGACTTGGTGGAAACATAGGAGCAGGACTAGGAATGGTAGGAATAATCATAAGAGGAGTGTTACTAGGACTGGTGGATGTTCTTGAATTTGTTGGTTTGAGAACCTCTTTTGAAAATGGAAATTCATGTTCATTAAATTGGACATCTTTAGAAATATACATGCGGCCATCTTTAGCTAGACATTTGTAGCCTTTGTGGGAGGTAGAATAACCAAGAAAGGTGCACTCTCTAGTTCTAAATTCAAGCTTATTTTTATTGTAGGTCTAAGGCATGGGTAGCATGCACAACCAAACACCTTTAACATGGAGTTGTTCCGGGTCAGATTTGTTGAGAATGAAGTAGGTGTTTGATTGGAAAGAACATGTGTAGGGAGACGATTGATGAGGAAGGTCAGTTGTCTGTAAGGCATGATCCCAATAAGACATAGGAAGAGGCTTGTGCAAGTAAAGCTAGGCCCGTTTCCACTATGTGACGATGCTTACGCTCGGTGGAACTATTTTGATGGTGGGTGGGGCAAATAACTCTATGTTGGACACCCAAATCAGCCAGAACCTAGTAAAGGGTCCTGAATTCCCCACCCCAATCGGACCGAACAACCCTAATGCATGCACCAAATTGACTTTAACAAGTTCAAAAACTGCTTGAAGGTGTTTAGAGTGTCTCGATTTTTGTTTTAACGGAAATATCCAAGTAAATTTTGAGCAAGCATCCATGATTGAAAAAATAGTATTGATATCCCATAGAGGACTTAACAGTGCCGCCCCCACAAGTCAAGAAAGAGTAAATCAAAAGGATGTGCATAAGTAGTCGGGAAGAGTGAGATGGGAAGCCTATGAGACTTGGCAAAAGAACAAGCAGTACAAAAGTCCAAAGTACTTTTATTGATATGAGAGAGATTACATTTTGGAGTATAGATTTCATTGCCACATCATTGGCATGTCCTAGTCTCAATGTACAAATGTAATGAGATGGGGGCACTTTATTTACATCACCTAAAGTAGAATTGGAAGAAATACACTTTGTCAAGGGAGTGGGGAAAAGAAACACTGCATAGGTGGGAAACTTGACAGACAAGAACACTTGTTTGAGACTTTGAGACTATGGTGAACCCGATGAAACACATATAGACCTCGCAGAGTTCACGTAACCTTCTGGAAGAACTTTATGATCATCCTGTGATTTAACAAAACAAAGATGAGGAAGGAACTCAAGTAGACATTGTTATCTATTGAAAACGACTAACACTCAAAGATTTTGGTTATAGTTGGAACATAAAGAATGTTAGAAAGGTTTAATGCGGGTGTGATCAAAAGGTGACCTAGCACATGCGCCTTCCTATTGAGAGTATAGATAGGCCAAGACCATTACCCATGTAAATATGGTCAATACCACTTGGTGAAACAAAGGTTGATTCAAGTTGTTGAGATTCGTAGCAAACGTGGTGTGTTGCCCCACTATCAACAAACCAAGCACTAGAATCAACCGGACTGGAGGCCATCATAGCCATAGGGTTCGTTTGCTGCTGATTCTCGCTGACTTGGCCATTAGGATGAGGTATATGCACATTATTGATTGTCATGGGAGAGGCAAGAGGCTTCTTTGTCGAAGGAGAAGTTGAGGCATAGGAAGAGGCATGAAATTTTGTGCTGATTGTCCCGAAGCATAGTGATAATTGGCATGAGGAGCATGTTGATGATACTTGATTTGAAGAGGATTGGGCACACATCTGTCCTCTACCATAAGAGCCAAAAGAATTAGCACTAGGAGGTGGTGGCGTGTAATCTTCATCGAATCTATAGTAACAATCAAGAGAATTGTGATTGTTACGACCACAACTCGACACTCGACTCCATTGCCAAATCTTCCATAGCTATATCTGCCACCTCTACCACAGCCACGACGTCCTCCATGTCCACCTCGAAAACCATTGCCAAAATTGGATGAGGAATTGTCATGCTGATAGCCTCCATTATTCGGAAAGGAGGATGAACCTTGCTGAAAGTTAGAGACCGAGGTAAGATTCCCTTGATTAGCTGCTATTCAGGGAAGGAATTGGACGAGGCATGGAATTAGGGTTAGGATTGGAATTGTAACGCCTTCTTACATTAGTAGCCCAAATTAAGTTTTCAATAAAAACCTTTTAAAACATTAAATTTAAAAGTATGAGTCATAAATTTTTTCACAATATATTTAAGTCCGAAAGTATATCGTATATTCAAAATAAAGCCTCATAATTAAATAATCGAGTAACAAGATTTTTCACAATAATAAAATAAGTGTAAAATATTCTCGTATATTCAAAATAATTAAATAAAATAATAGAGTTAAATAAACCATTATATCCAAATAAAATAAACTCTCATAAATACTAATTAATGAAAACCACATAACTCTTTACAATTGTTTTTGCCTCAAAGCACGGGACATCTAATAAAACCCAAAAGAAATAAATAAATTATAAACAAATATCTTCAAGACTCTCTCGTAACGTTGCATCATCTATCTCAACACCGTAAACTCGAAAGACAACACCACTAGTGAGATTTATAATCCCAGAAGTAAACACAGTTCTAAAAGGTTTTCGAAAAGATGTTGCTTTTAACTGCAGAATCCGGAAAAACAATCATGGTACCGCTAATTTTCCAAAATAATGTTCATTAAAAAAAACATTTAATTACAACAATCATATAACGACAACATAATCAAATATCATATATTAATAAAAAAAGTAATCAAACATCACACAATAACACAATCCTCAAGTGGCTCGAAACCCCACTCTGTGTTGGTTTCTTGCCTAACTGGTGACTGAGGACCTCATTAAATTGGTTCCTTGCCCCCTTGTTTGCGGTGACTCGGGAACCTCGCTCTAGAATTGATTCCTTGCCACCCTCTTTATGGTTACCCGAGAACCTCGTTCTAGAATTGATTCCTTGCCCCCATGGTGACCCAGTGAATCCCATTTTATAATTGACTCCTTGACCCTATGGTGACCCGAGAACCTCGTAATTAAATTGGTTCCTTGCCTCCCATTAACGGTGACCCGAGAGCCTCGTTCATAAAAATGGATTCCTTGCCCCATATCTTATTTTTGATATCCCATTAAATGGCGATGTTACAAGCCAATGCCCCATTCTTAGGGGATATCAACAAATCCCACACATCATGCATATACTCAGTCATCCATATTCCGAAGCATAAAACCATCAATCACAATTGACAAACATTTCAAAGCATATAACCACTACAATTCCATATCATCATATAATCAACTCATAAATATAAATTGAACAAATACCATATTATCACGAAATTTTACGAGTACGATATAACAATCATAAACTCAAAGAATAATATACATCAACAAGCATATCAATCAATCCATACAAGTATCAAGAATGTGTTTCATATCAAATAGTTAGTTTAGTCAATTTTATTTTTAAGACAAAACCCCAAATAATTACTCTTAATTTCATAATCCAACCCTTTAAAATTATATACCATGAAAGTTTAAGAAAAGAGGTGTTTACTTACTTCTCGTGAGACCTTCAAAAAGCTCTAAAAATATATATGATCTAATCATGTACATCATCTTCTATCTCATACAGAATGGCAAACATGTTATTTTCCTCACTTGCGCGTAAACCAAACCAAAGATGTTACCTCCACTTGCGCCCGTATAAACCAAACTACCCTTTGCCTTTTTTTTCTTGGTCGCGCTAATTGTAAACAAAACCCTTGTGTTGGTGACTTAAATAACCTAAATCAATTTTCAATGATAACCATTTGGGCCCCACCTCTCCCCTTAGTTATACTTTATTAATATTATTAACTAATACTAATGCCATAGGAAAGCTCCGACGTGGAATGGCTATCACATGATCATTTGCCCTTTTTTTTATTTTAAACTTTATAAATTTTTTTATATTAACTTTTGTATTTATTTTAATAACTAAACAATTCTAATAAATTCACCTCCTTTTACACTCAACCTCCTAATAACTTAATCTTTTATTAAAAAGACTATATTAAAATTTTAGGATGTTACAGGAATTGCTTTGAGCCGATCGGCCGAGAACACTGTAATAGTATTTTGGACTTCAACCTCTCCAATGGAGACTCATACTAAACAGCCTAGCTTTACTTGCACATGCCTCACTTCCTATGTCTTATTGGGATCATGCCTTCAGCACAACAACCTTCCTCATCAATCGCTCCCCTACACCTGCTCTTTCCAATCAAAAGCTTACTTACTTCATCTTCACAAATCAATTCACTACTCCATGTTAAAGGTGTTTGGTTGTGCATGCTACCCATGACAGACCCCACAATAAAGTAAGCTTGAATTTAGAACCAGAGAGTGCACCTTTCTTGGTTATTCTACCTCCCACAAGGCTGCAAAATGTCCAGCTCAAGATGGTCGCATGTATATTTCTAAAGATGTCCAATTTAATGAACATGAATTTCCATTTGTAAAAGAGGTTCTCAAAACCAATGATTCAAAGAACATCCACCACCCTAGTAACACTCTCTCATGATTATTCCTACCATTCCTAGTCCCCCTCCTAGTTTCACCAAGTCCAAATGGTTCAAATCTGTTTCTACATCTCACCTCCTATTAACCAAGCCTCACCACCTTCACCAAGTCAAGGCACACACTTTTCCTCGCCTCTCTTTCAGTTACACCTCTAACAAGCTTCTCCTCCTCTCGTCTAGTCACTCCTCTCATCAACGCACCTTACTTTATCTTTTCTTCAAGTGGCTAACTCCAGTGGTTCCTCTCATCTGCCCGGTGCATCCCTAGCTCAAAGACCGCACTCTTAATGCCCACCCCATGACCACTAGGTCTAAAGCTGGCCTGCTAGGTCCCACTCTATTGCTAACACATGCGGAAGCCTCATTCTCCTATCGAGCCTTGACCATTCCTCATTGGTTCGAGGCAATGCATCGTACACAATGCATTATCGCACAACAACACACGGACACTAGTGATCTCCCACCCAACAAAAAGACATTGGTTGTAATGGGTGTTCAGGTCAAAGAGAACCGTGATGGAACTATAAACATACAAGGCCAGGCGGTTGCAAAAGGTTTTCATCAAGCTAGGAAGAGACTACTTTCGAGACATTCTCCTCGTGGTCAAACCTTCACTACCAGAATAATTCTAACTCTAGCAATAACCTCACAACTGGTCCATAACAAAGAACTAGATATTAATAATGCATTCCTAAATGGATTATTGTCCGAAAAGTATACAAGGAGCAACCCTATTGGGTTCAAAGCTCCAATCCTCTCAAAATGCAGGCTGAACCGTGTCATCTACGGGCTTAAACAAGCTCCAAGAGCATGGTTTGATAGACTAACAATGGCACTTGTACATTTGGGTTTCAAAACTAGTAGGTGGGACTCATCTCTTTATTCATACACATGCTGGCCATCGACTTACATCTTAGCTTATGTTGATGACATTATAGTCACAAAGCTCATCTCTTGCACATATCTCAGCTATTATTCAAAACTCAGCTCCACCTTTGCTTCTCAAGCACCTTGGAACTCTAGACTACTTTTTTAGGGTGAAGGAAGCACTTGGCTCACAATAAGTGGCATTCTTTTGTCTCACCAAGTACATCAGTTACATACTTGCCAATGCCAACATGAGCAATGCAAAGTGGTCACCCACCCTATGGTTAGCAGCAGCAAGTTAACTAAGTTTGGAGCTAACTACATGAATGATCCCACATCGGACAGATCCATTGTAGGGCATCTATAAAGATGCCACCATAACTCCGCCGTAAATTTGCTACGCTGCAAGCAAGGTCCCATGCAGACCTTTCCCAACCCAGAGGATCATTGGAAGGCAAAAGTGAAGTGTATCCTAAGGTACCTAAGAAGTACTATTAGTCACGGCCCAGTCCTAAAACCTGCAAATCCTCACAGACCCTTCTCCATTCAAGCATCCACCGATGCCGACCAGGCAGATTTGGATGATCGAAGGTCAACATCAATGCTCCCGGATCTACTTGGGACCAAAGTATCTCGTGGTCTCACAAACAACCTTAGTAGCAAGATCTAGCATGTAAGCATAGGACTGAGGTCGGCAAGATTCATGCCCCAAGTCCTTGATCCAATCACTATCAAGGAGCCGCACATCAAGTCCCAAACACCAATGGTATCAGGATACTCGAGTAATCGCTTTCACTGCCTCACAATCCTGCTCTACACTAAAGGACAAAGCACATGGAGCTAGATATTTTCTTTGTAAGAGAAAAGGTCCTAAACAAGTCACCACTGTCATTACCCACCTGAATTGATCAAGTGGCTGACCTTCTTACCAAACCACTCACAGCACTGCATTTGAAGAACTCGAGAAGCAACCCAGGGAGTACTAGATCATCCAGCTCTGTAAACCCACCTTAGTTGCAAGGGGGTATGTTAGTAATGGCTGTAAACCCACCTTGTGTTTAACAGTGGGTATGTTAGAGTAAGTTAAGCTTATCAGAGTCTTGCCTCATCTCGATCTCTGCCATCGCCGAGTCGATTCATAGAGTGCTACAGGAGATTCTGTTTCTGAGGGAGCTTAGAGGTAGTTACATTTATCTTCTATAAATAGCTCATTCATCGTATCTATCAAGTAATGAATCAAGAACTCATTTCATAAAACCACACTATATTCTCTCTCTCACTCTACAACTTCTATAAACAACCTCGCAACTCGCGAAGCCTTTAACTTTGATTCAAATTTAATCGCTTATCACCGGAAGTTTTGGACTTTTTTTTCTTCAATAACACAATTTCTTTGCTCCTGGGGTTTCGGGAGGGAGAGCCATTGGTTTGAGAGGATGAGTTGGAGGAAGGAGGTAGTTCTATGGTAATCCGATTTCTTCATCCACATCAACCAGTGAAGGCTATTTTGTGGCAATTTATGGTGGATTCCATGTTGTGATGGTTTCTTCCGGTTGTATGTTCAAGGTGTTGCCTATGGCTATGAGAAGTTTTTTTTTTAAAGATGATGCCAGTTTGTTACGCATAATCTTAAAGAAATATTTTCTTAATATTTAATTTAGTAAATTAAAATAATAAAAAACGATCGAATTTGAAAGTCCCAAAAAATAAACGGCCCCATTTAGTATCATTCATCGGGAAATAATAAAATACTATAAAATATCTACACCAAATAAGACGAGTATTACCAATTTATTAAAAATTACATATCATAACTTACTTCTATCAATTATTAGACAATTGACTTTATCAAAAATTAAATATCTATTTTGCTGACAAAACACCGTTTTTGACCAGATTTTACCTATAAATATCAAACAATATTCAATTTTAGTCTAATAACTTTAAAAGTATCAAATTATTAAATTAGTAATTAAAAATTAGTATATATTAGAAAAATTATTTATTATTAGATTAGGACCTAGAAACTAAAATTAACTACATTTAATAAGCAATTAATAAAAAACGGGGATATATTTGGTTTGAAATTACAATTGATGAACATACACAATTATGATATGCTGCCTTTTTAATTGGCATTTTAATTGGGCCTTAAACACAATCAATATGCCCACATGTGTTCAATGTCATCGAAAATTAGCAATATTATTCTTTCCGACACAATCAAAAGCTTAATTAATTAAAACAACATTAAATTGACTAGTCAATTTGAAACTGAAGGGAAATTGATGTAAAAAAATGGCATCTTAAGCGTAAAGACCTTTCTCCCCAATCTCCTCCGTAAGCAAGCCTTCATTTCCTTAAATATTATTTACTTAATATATAAGTATAATTTATTGTTATTCTTTCAATTAAAAATTAAAGTAAAATTATAAAATTTTCTAATCCAAAAAGGTATTGCTTTTTTATCCTCCATGTAATTTTCTTATAAAAATGGCACGATCATTTAAAACTAAAAATCGA
>JAUPTC010002523.1:0-11884 GCA_030762895.1 Sophora flavescens
AATCTGTGTAGAGATATTAGAACAAAGATTCACAAATGCCATCTTGTAGATCTGCTCCCTCACATCCGAAGAAAACCCATTCACCTCCATATAACCTGCTTTTTCCCACACTCACCATAATAACCTGAAAGCAAAGTAAAAGAACTACAGACTAATTTGTTACATTGATATAGTTCCATGACATCCCAATTATTTTATTTTACCAATCAAATTAGCTACTCCCATATTCTTTATATACATGGAACACCTATATGTCGGAAAGAATGAATTTAACCTATCAACTAACCTGGGTAACCTAGTTCAATTGCAAGAAGTGTGGAACCCAGCGAAAGACAAACATCGATGGAAGAAATAACCGACATCGAAACCACTCACATATTCGTCTCGCCACCGTATACATAGACGGCTTCCAGGTAGCGAGACATCATCAGTTATGGGATTCCTCTTCAATGGCTATGTTTTCATTAGCAGGGTCGAGCATATTGTATAGTCTCCATATAAAGCTGAACATGGACATCAAGAAACACCATGTAAGCATGTGCAGGCTGAATGTTGCTTGCCCAAAAATTTAACAAATATAATGCTGGAAAGAGAATTAGACAGACAAGAAACTAAATTAGGAAGAAAAATGACAAACCAAAATTTCTTTTACAATTTCTTCTCTTGTAATTTTGGACGATGTGGGACTAAACACACCCCTCACACTCAAAGACAATGAAGGATTGAAGGCAACCCAAACTTGCCGCAATTAAGGTGGCTAGGGGCGAACCGCAATTGCCAAGTCCACCCCTCACGCCCAAGCCCAATGGGCTTGGAGCGTGGATGATGCACCCAACAACGGATTTAGGATAGAAACTCAACCTCAAAAATTGTAAGGTGAGGATTGCCCGTTTTATAAGCAACTTTGACCAAATGTATTTGGGGCACACCCTCACACTCAAAGACAATGAAGGTGCTGGAGGTTGCAATGTAGGCAACCCAAACTTGCCGCAATTAAAGTGGCTAGGGGCGAACCGCAATTAAGGCGGCTTTCCAACATCTTCTATTGATAAGTACCTGCAGCAAATAAGAGATTGAGACTGAATCGGTTTTCAAAGAAACATCTGCAAAAATATTCCCAAGTAGGATTAACTATCCAACAAAAGGTATAAAGATACACGAAGTGACCAATAGATCATTCTAAAACAAACAGGAAGATGTTAAAGAAGTTATGGAATTGATTTACCATATACCTATGGTTGTAGTTCCAGACAATCAACAAAATCAGTACCAGCCACTGATTCCTCTGCATTACAGGTCCGCAATCTAACCACCACTCTAACTCTTACAGGAACTTCACCCAAACCATTGAGAGAGGACATTCCTTTAAAATGGGCCTATCACAGAACTTGAACCTTGTTAGGTGGTCCTGTCAAGGGTACCTGCATTAGAATCTATATTGGTCACAAACAACATACCATTCCAACTGATAAACTACTATGAAATTGTTGAATTGATTTTCAGTTTAAATCTACTTCAGCTTGAGGAAGGAGAAACAAACAAATAACATTGGTAAATTTAAAATTATTATAACAATATTTTCATTCCAGATTCCAGACACCCCTCCTATCCCCATGCTCATTTTACTGCATATTTGGGAAATCCAAAACCCGGATCAATTTTCAAACAGAAGTTCCTCAGAAGAACATCTCTCACTATTGATTAACATTGTGAGTTGTGACCCTCATCTTAGTCATTTATCTTTGTACGCAATAACATGGAAATATCTTGCTTATAAAAAAACATGGAAATATCCTGTCACCAACACAAATATTATCAAGGCAGTGTCGAAGTTTTTTTTTTTCCCATCTTTCTAGTTGCAGCAAGCTGTGAAAGCACATAAGAATTTGCTTGATCAAAAACCAAATGTTCCATGTGTCCCTCCATCTAGAAGCTTACCAGGAGCCGCTCCTTGTCCATGCCTTCTTGCACAAGCGACCACTCCCCGCCCTCGTCAGTCCCAGGTGTCGCACTTTACACCTACGGCCTATACCATCTCAAGAACAAATTGCTGATTTCCTGACTAAGCCCTTAGCTTCTGGTCCCTTCAAGCATCTTCATTCCAAGCTTGGCATGTTCAATATACACATTTCAGCTTGAGGGGGTGTTGGGACACGTGCCAAATTATTTAATTTCAGTTATTCTGTTTTTATTGTTAGAAAGTTGGTTACTTTGTACTCAGTTAGTTAGGTATTACAGCTTTACTTGCTTTCTATAAATAGCTAGATTGTAGCAAGTTATATTCATTCAATCTGTAATAGTTTTTCATCTTTCATCTTTCATCTTTCTTAATAGCAAGAATGCAAAGTGCATTGCCTACCCCCAAAAAAAAAATTTGCAAAGTGCATTTCTTCAATTCTCTCTTGGTTCTTCCTCTTTCTAGTTCATTACCATGAGTTTCAACAATTATTAACGTTATTTATTCAATTAGATGGTCAAGTTCATATACAAGTCACTGCCTCCTGGGGGCACATGTCTCTATGAAAGGTAGCTGATTCCTTGTGATAAATGCCAACTTTTTGTTTATTTTCGTTATTTTGTAGAGAACGGTTTTCTTAACTCTGAAGTGAAGTTGATAGGGAAATTTATTTGTAAACCAAAAGATAAAAGCTTGACTAGAATGTATTATTATAGTATAGACACAATGTTCTGATAGGCATTCTATAAATTGCCATTTTTTTTATTTTTTATTTGGATAAATGTAAGATTGCCATTGTTTAGAAGACTAAAACCGAAACTATGACATGTGATAGAAGACTATAAATCTCAACACAATAGATCTTTACCAAACATGCTAACGAATCACTAAGCAAATAAGTGACCATACATTCATACCTGCCAACTATAAACAAGTCATGTGACTTGTACTGTTGCCACAGTTTTCTGCTACAAGGTTCCACAACTCTAACAGTAAGACATAAATTGAAATAATTAGACCATTCATTTGTATCTTACAGAGCATTTCCTCAATCCTCCTGCTTTAAAGCATGTCAAATAAATTGGTCATTCCATCAAGTCAAACATAAACTTCAAACCATATTTTAAAAATTAACAACTAAATAATAACTCAAGTCAATGGTTCACATATTGAAGACTCATCTTTTTCTAAAATTCATGTTGGAACACTAGCACATACTCACACAAGCATTCCATCAAACAGCTAGAGTGGAAATACAAAAAAGTTAAAGCATTGATAACTATCTTATACTTTCCACAACCTTTCATCAAATCGCTGACATATATTCACGGAGGACATCAAATTATTGTGATACAAGATCTCATTACAATAAACTCAAAAGCATAACAAGTTTTATACTCTTTCCAATTTCAACTCAGCCACAATTGAACGTATAGAGCAAAGAGAAGTAGTTGATTTGGAACATAAAAGAAAAAACTAAAGCACAAAATTAAATAGTGACATAGATATTTCAAATATAAAATAATGAAGTTCAAACAAATATAGGTTGCTCATTAGATTATCAAGTTCTCCAAATATAAGCTATTTCTACATAAAATTGGGGGGCCGTTTAGTAAAGGCAAACGATCATTCTTACAACTGAAATAGAAACCGGATCAATTTTCAAACAGAAAGAGTAAACCTTGAATAAAATTGATAAAGCAATATTCATATGATCAAATGGTGTCATATACTTGATAATAATTATGATATGCGTAATTGACAAGCCACTTTGTATGTATACAAGGTAAAATCCTAAAAACCAGAGTAATAAACCTTTTTGGTGAAAACAAGAAAAACAATTAATTATTTATTCCTCCAATCGGATGAAGGCTTTCCTTATAAATTACTACTTGACAAAGACGTCTGGCTCCTTTAACACCAAGCTCCTCAATCATGTGGGTACTTAAATCAAACCAGGCTAGTTCATCATCTTTTTTTCTGAAGAATATATCACCCTTCTTCCCTGCTCCGATAGGATGCTCAATGCAAGGCAAGGGGCCAACAATGAAGAGTTTAGTCCATGATTCCTTCACCCCGAGTTCACCCAAAATTGATATGTAAAAAGTAGTCGTATCTGCATAATTTGAGATCAAAGTAATGGACCCATTTAATAGCACCAAACGTCTCACCACCAAATAACAATCAAAACTGTCGTACATGTCTGAGGGTATGTCTGTGGGTGTTGTAAAGAAAACCTCATTGTTCAAGTCAAACGACACCAAGTATGCTTCATTATCGTGTGTTTCACTTTCACCCCACCAATGACACATTCCATCAAAGTACAATTGGTCAAGATTACAATAACCAAAAGGCATATCGACATCAAGTTTCCTCCAAGAGTTACTTCTTAGGCTATATATCTCCCACAAAGGGTCGTGCAAGGGGAAATTATAAGGTTCCATGTCAATCTCAAAAAAATCTACATACCTAATCACCTTATAGTCATCTCTAACACGATCATAACCAAGTCCATAAAGGGTAACAAAAGGGTTTTGATTAGGTGGTACAGACTCAACTAGGCTGGGAGGAATGGCCTTGAATTCCCCGGTAGCTGGGTTCCACAATACCACGGTTTTAGGCGATTGGTAGAGGCAAAGAATTCCATTAACACTAGCAGAACCCAAAATATAAAAAGCAGGCTCATCTTCTTGAAATGGATTTGGCCAGTCTAATTTGACCTTATTCTCAAACCTCTCACCAGAAAGCGAAAACAACGAGGAACAATGACGGTTTTCAATAATACGTGGCAAAGTCAGAAGGACAGATTTATCGTCGTAGTAAGAATGATGATTAGATATGAAATTGTTGCGGAAGATGCTCATGAAACGAGGATTTTCAAATAAAAGGGCCCATGATTTGCATACGCATCCAAATCGCTTCAGAGAATTTAAAGGCAGTTTTGACATAATGGTGAATGCAAGATCATCAGGTATGTGGTTCTGGTTCCTAACCTTTTCACTTGTCGCAACCACAGCCTCAAATTTCTCCATCTCCGCTTGCAATTGTAACCCAACGGGCAATGACAGATCTTGAATGGTTTCTCCTTATTGATGAGTTGCCACCTGTAAGAAACCTCCTTGGTCTTCTTCTTCTTCTTAGAATCTTTCTCCTTATCCTCGTCAACATCCTCAATGTCTCCTTCCTCCTCCTCCTCCATCTTAGGCTCATCATCTTCATCACCACCAATTTCCTTCTCCGTAGTCTTCTCAATCCACAGGTAAATGGGATATCTAGTGAACTCAGCGTGTTTCTTCGCAAGATCCTTGATCCTCCTCTCTACCAAGTACTCCAACTGTTGACAAAATTGTAGGAATCAGTGGACACAACACCACACAACACCAGAAAGATGGGGGTTTGAATAATTTGTGTACCTGATCCTCCTTGAGGAAGAGGGTGATTTTGGTTCCCCTTCTGAGTTGTTCGCCAATAAGGTCCCCGGTAATGCGCTGAAGAAGCCATCGCCCGAGATTCCCAGGATCTATTGCTCATCGTCTTTGTGCTTGGTGGTGACAATAACCTTGTCAGCAACCAAGTAAGCGAGTAGAAACCAACACCCAGTTGACCAATCATGCTGACGTCGGAACCTCGCCTGCAATGCCTCCTTCACCACCTTGGTGCCGGACCTACCCAAATTGTTGACTAAATCTAAAACAGACAGACAACAAACACAGATCATGACTATAAGCACACGCACAAAGACAACCGCACACACGCACAAATCAAATCGATGAAATGAAATGAAAACGTGGCGGGCGCAACCATTACCTGCTTTGGTCATGCCAACACCAGGTGTCAATAACGGAAAGTGTTTTGTTAGCCTTGTGAGGGAGCATCTAATGAAATGAGAATCTAACTTGCTCTTGTCCCTTAGGCTCTCAAATCGAATTTTATCCAAAGCCTATACATAATACATAATTACGGATAAGAAATAAAAATGAAATCAATCTCGGAACGGAATAGAACAGTAACTTAAAGGACTACTACTTACGTCGGAAGCATTGCTGATAAGTTCACGGAGGAAGATTTCTTTGTTAGAGTAGAAAGTGTTGGTGATGAAGGCGAGGAGCTCCTTGATCTCAGCCTGGAATGCTAACGTCTCAGTGTCGCCCATCTCAACATCCGCCATTGCAATTGCAATACAACCAGAATCAATCAATTGAACAAGAGAGCTGAACAAGGGTTTTATACTATTTGGGGGAAAACCGGGTCGGTTCACTCATAGAAAAACATAGAAAAATACATGACATTCATCCTCATGAGTATGATCTTGAAAAAGTAGATTGGCTTAACCTTAAGTTTGTTATCATCCTCATGACATTCATTGGCCATGGCCTACGTCCTAAGGCTTCAGTGTCTGAACTGAGCGTTTGGAACTTTGGATTATGGCAGGATACCAAAAGAATAAAAGCAAAGCTGTAAAAACTTTTCTGAAGTAATGGCTTTATGTAGACAGAAAATTAAATGCCATACTGAGAGTGAGACACTCAAATATTTATTTTTGCTTGGCTTGAGATTGACTAGTCTCATCTGCATAAATAGGGAGCTGATTCAAGAGTGATTAATTAAATGAATAAGTGAAAAAGAAAAAGTAGGTGAATAACGATGTTCAATTAATCACTCTCAGCAATACACTCTCACAATTGTTCTAGCGTTGGTAAACCACAAGGATATTTCCTATTTTATTCGGATACAGCCCATTCATTTCATTAGCAGCCAAGTTCTTTATTTTTGTCTTTATTATTCTCTTCGATAATAAGATTTTATAAAGCTGACATCTCAGTTCATGCTAGCAAATTTACTACTCCAAAAAGGTTAGAAAATAGAGTGGAATGAACAGGCCACATTAAAAAAAGTGAATAGACCAGAATGCTTCAAAGCACTTATGTCTTTAATAATGTGATCAGGTCATCAAGCAAGCACTTAGCATTTTGCAAGCATTTTTATGTCCAACATTTTATTTTCAGACATAGGTTCAAGCTTATATAAAGTTAAAATATAAAGTGAAACAGCTATAGCACATAAGACATAAAGTGATTGTCATATAAGCACCACATCGTGCATCAGAATGGGAAATATTTGTCATGATGGGTGTGCAACCAAGATGTGGGTAATGAAACTGGTCCTTCAAATATGCAACAATTTATAACAAACAATTCATTTGCCTTTCATATTAAGTGGGTGTCAGGCCCACGTCAAGGGATAATATACCCATCAAACCTTAATAAACAAGGGGCTGTTCTTATCACATACAAATTAGAGAAACAAGCTCTTGGCACCTAAGTAAATCTCTGTTTCCATTTTGAAGTCTTAACTTGACACCTAATTGACTTAAAGTAGTCATTTATATTTGCTTGAACAGCTCGATGCATAGTATGTAGGAAGGAAGAGCACTATCAAAATTCATGGGCCATTATTTTGGCAGCTCAGAACATAGTAAAAGTAGAGATTATAATCATCAATCATGAAATCACATACAAGATTCCAGTTATTTTGCTAGTGCATCGAATTGGGAATGAACACAGTGTGGATACGACACTCCACTACCAGATAAAAATGCCCAACTGATACTAAGTAGGAAATTCACTGAAAATATGAATCAAATATAAACCTTAAAATTTTCCATTAAGCCCATAAGCTTGCTAGCCAATACCAAAGCAATACACTCAATAACAACAGCAGACCCACTAATCTTGTAATTGATATATTAAAACAACATCAATAAGAGAAGAACTAGCTAGTTACCCACTAATCTTCTTGAAATATGGCGATCCCTTTTCGCTCTCTTGCGTTTCTCTGTGTATCAGAACCCAAAAAGCACATGATTGTCAAGATTCTTCTGATTCTTATAAATTAGTTTTGAGCTTTTTACGTACATTCATTAAAGAGAGTCCGATAATATATTCCTCAACTTGAACAGCAAAACAGATCTACATGGTAACAGATCTACATGGTAAGGGGAAGGAATCCGGAATGATTGTAAGTTTCGTGATGATCCATTAATCATATAATGAATTGAATTAATCAAATATTTGTACGTGATTAACCATATATTTACATGTTTGTAGAAAATGATCGTAAGCTTCAGAATGACCCATTAATCATATAATAAACTGAATTAACTAGATATTTGCACGTGATTAACCAAATATTTACATGGTTGTGGAAAATGATTGTATGCTTCAGGATGACCCATTAGCCATATAATGAACTGAATTAGTCAGATATTTACACTGGATTAACCAAATATTTACGTGATTGTGAAAAATGATTGTATGCTTCAGGATGACCCATTAGTCATATAATGAACTGAATTAGCCGCCAGATATTTACAAGTGATTAACCAAATATTTACATGGTTGTGGAAAATGATTGTATGTTTCAGGATGGCTCATTAGCCATATAATGAACTGAATTGGCCAGATATTTGCACTGGATTAACCAAATATTTTTACGCGATTAACAAAAAAAAAATGTTAGTATTCAAAAAAAACTAAAAAAAAATTTTAAAAAAGCTACAGTAGCACGATAGTAACGGGTGTCGGCTGGAGGTGTTGTCTTCAGGTGTAAAAAAACATTTCTCTAAAGCTTTATTAGTTGAATATTTAAGATATAATGTATAAATAAATTTTTTACTTTTCTATTACAATTTATTTTAATTATATATATATATATATATATATATATATATATATATATAAAATACAATCATATCCCGTGTAGATCTTGACTGAAATTCTTTGGGAGCTATTAGCTTGGGGAGCCATTAGCTATTAAATCAAATAATGTAATTAAAATTCATTGAAATATATATATTTTTATTAAAGGTTACTTATATCTTACTGATCCATTTGATCGTTAGGAGGATGTTTTTTAAGTGAAGATGTTGAAGTTATATCATTTTCATCTTGCTTCGCACTTTTCCTTTTAAAAATTGATTTTATTAGTATGCATTTTTAGTATAAAGTTTTTTACATTATCAATTAATCATAAATTGATACACAATTAAAAATGTTTGACTCTTATCTTAATTACCTTATAAGCCACATATGTCATGATTTCTAATTAATTCCCAGGATCATATGTGGATGATTGAGTACCTTTGACCTCAAAGGATTCTTCCAATCATTTTTGTTGTAAAAAAAACCCTCTCAACCTTTCTATTTGTCACCGTCTCTTGTCATTTCAAAGCCATTTATATCGTGTACCCAGTGTAATCTGGATTTGAAAAGAACCACAAATTGATCAACCTTGAAAGTAAAAGATTGTGTCACTCAAGTCTCAACTAATCAATTAACAACAAAAGGACTTATTAAACCTATGGGCTATTACAAGGTTTTCACAAGAAAAGTGGTCAAAACATTCGGGAGTATGTCTCTTAGAGCAACAATCAAGTGCTTGTGTATGTGTAAATATATGTGTTGAGTATGAGAGTAATAGAATATTGGCATAGTGTCATATTAACAATGTTTAATTAATTTGTTCCTTGTTTTAACATCATACGCCCTCTTGTTTGGCCTTTTTTTTTACCATCTTTGAACTTAACAACCAACGAACCCGCCAAATCCTTTGTCTTCTCCTTTGAATCCACTGTTTACTATTTGGTTCTAATTTCATTCATTTGTTGTGCTCCTCTTTGGTCCCATGATCCACGCCTTTCCTCATTTGATTCTTTTGCTCTCTCCGCCATTACAGAGTCTATTGTTTGACTCACTTCTTGCACTTGTAAAATCATAAACCCAATTATATGCTCTTGAATGTGTCCTTCATTCACCCGCATTTCTCCACTCACAAGGAAAAAATAAGGCAGAGACAAATTGTAAGCGATTGAACATGTAATACCACTAAGCCACCAGAGACCCTTATTCCAAAATCGGTCGTAAGAACCACAAATCATAAGGTTTCTTTAATCAAATTTCCAAATTAGATTGACTTACCCCTTCCATTGCCTTCTCCCTTCTCGCCGTATGTCCGCTCCGATGGTTCTCCGCCGTGACGGATGCACGTCCATTGCACAATGATGCAAACCAGAAAGCTTCAAATCGACGCCCAAACGTCGCCTTAACACCGCCCGCCGCCCTCTGCGACACCGTCATCCGGTTCCTCTTGCGCTGCGTTCCACTCTCCTCCTCCACACTCGTTTCCACGTTCACCTTGATATTCTAGAAGCTTCATGATGTTGGGAGAGAGATAGACCGTTTGATTATATCCGATAACCATGTTTTTGAAATTGTAGAATCTTTTATATATTTTACTTGTAGAAAGAAACTGCCCTTGTTTGAAAGGTGGGCATGCCCTTCACCGCATCCTATGCCTACAATTTTTTCACTTTTTTTTTTTTCTGTTCTTGTTTTTGAAATTTTAAAGTGTAAAAGTAATCGCTCCACTTGCTCAATTTTTTTTTGTGACCTCCGCCACATTCAGCACACATGACCTAAGATATAAGTTTACAATGGTAGTTCTAGCAATTTAGAAATGTTTCAACCAAATTTTTGAAAATTTTTTGAACTTTGCCTTTATATATTAGTATAGATTAGTATAGATATAGATATTATATATAGCATCCTTCTTACTATTGCATCTTGAGTATGCGTTTACGAGAGTAATAGAATATCGGGTATAGTGTCACATCAATGTCGTTTAATTAATTTGTTCCTTGTTTTAACATCATGCGCTTCATCGTGGCTTTTTTTTTTACCATCTTGAACTTAGGAATCAACCAACCCGCCAAATCCTTTGTCTTTCCTTTGAACCACTCCTTACCATTTGGTTCTAATTTCATTCATTTGTCAGGCTCCCTCTTGGTCCCATGATCCACGCCTTTCCTCACTCTTTTTTTGCCTTCTCCCATTTCAGAGTCTATTGTTTCACTCACTTCTTGCACTTGTAAAATCACAACCCAATTATATGCCTTGAATGTGTCTTTCTATTCACCCCGAGATTTCTCCATCACAAGTAGAAAAATAAGACAGACAAATTGTAAAATGACAACATGTAATACCACTCTATTATGGCACTGAGATCCCTATTCCAAATCCACGAAGAACCACAAATCATAAGGTTTCTTAACCAATCTCTCCCAATTCGGATCGACTTACCCCTTCCAACGTTTTCTCCCTTCTCGCTGATGTCCGCTCCGATGGTTCTCCACCGCACAGATGCACGTCCATTGCAACATCAGAGGCGAACCAAGCAAGTTTGCAATCGACGCACAAACGCCGCCTACCTGCTCTGCGACACCGGGGCAATCTCGATTTCTCTTGCAACACTGCACCTCTCCTCCCTCCACAATCGATTTCACGTTCCCGCTTCGTTATTCCAGCTTCATGATGTTGGGACAGAGGAGAGACCACTTGAAATTGTAGAAATTGTATATTTTACTTTAGAAAGAAACTACCCTCATTTGAAAGGCAGGTATGCCCTTCAATCGTATCCTATGCCCAATTTTTCACTTTTTTTTGTTCTTTGGTTTTTAAAATTTAAAAACAGTGAGTAAAGTAACTGCCTCCACTTGCTTTCACTTTTGAACCTCCGCCACATTCAAGTAATATTATGACCCAAGTATATAAGTTTAAAAGGTATTTCTCGGGCAATTTAAAATGTTTCAACCAAATTTCTGAAAATTTTGAACTTTGCCTTTATAGATTAGCATAGAGTTATAGATATTATATATAGTTGTGAGGGGTATTTTTGCACATAAAAAAATTGACACCAAAAAACTGGTCTTTTTCAACTTTGCCATTATCTTTAGTATAGATTACAACAAAACTAATTTATAAAATTATTATTTGTTTTCTAAAGATTTATACAGAAAATAATAAAAACAAATAACATGTTATTTTCAATATTTTTATACAAATCTTTGAAAATATAAATATAATAAAAATA
>JAUPTC010002524.1:0-11861 GCA_030762895.1 Sophora flavescens
AGAGTTAGAAATGACAACATGATCAAAATGAACAACACAAAACCCCCATATATTAGGTTTTAACCCATTTCTATCATTAACAACAAAAGGTTTAAGATTGAGATTTCTCCAAAAAGAAGAAGGGGATTGATCAATGAATATCCAAGGCTCGAAAATAAACAAGAAATCTGGTTTGTGCAAAGTGCCTAACCTTTTTTAGAACCAACCTAGTATCTAGGTTACCGATTCCATGAGCATTCCAATAAAGAGCTTTCATGAAGAAGATTTTGAATTATCAGGCCTTGGAAAGGCTTTATAAAATTCTGCATTTTTAGCTTGATTCTTTAATTTCTGTAATCTCATTCTTTCTGATTTTGACAATACCATAGTGAATTCTTGATCAGTGGACATTACAGGAACCTGAACCAGATCCTTTTCATTTAAATCATATGCAATAGATGCACCTTCCCAAAATTTCGAGACCAATTGAAGATCATCATGCACTCTTTGAGGAAATGCAGAAGAATGCATTTCCTGACCCACCTGATTCTTTAATGAATCAGAGACATGAGTGCCTTGTATTTCCTGATGAGAAGCAAAGTTCATATCAGAAGAAGAATTCTTACTGGAATGCTGATTTGGACTTAAGGTAGACTCATGTTCCCCTAATTGGGGATTCAGAACCCCTAATTGGAGAATAATGTCCCTGAGAGTCTTCAACTAAACTTGGCACCGAAACAGAATCCTTAGGGGAATCAGGATGTAAAGACTCATCATCTGCAGTTGCAACAGAGGCATCATCATCATTAAGATTAACATGGTTTTCAAGATTTACCAATGGCTGATCAATAGACTTATCAGTATGCAAAACCTTATCATTCTCCTCATGAATATTATTGAGCTGAGGTTGTTGATTATCAGCATCACCTTCTTTCTGCACTGAATCATTCTTTATCACCTCATCCTAAAGCTTTTCACTCTGCTGTCTTTCCTTCTCAAGAAGGTTAATTGTTGCATTTTTACCAGGATGGACGGCATCTTGATTTTTGGGAACATAAACTTTGTTTTTCACCACAGGAACCTGCACCTTCTGTTGATCTGAACCAGGTTTCTTTCTGCATTGCTCTACTGAATGACCAATAGAATGGCAGAAATTACAAAAACTAGGCAACCTCTTATATTCAACACCAACATAGAAAGCATGGCCATCACGCTCAACCATAATATCATTATAAAACCGACCAGTCATGTCTACATCAACCAAGGTTCTGGCATAATGTCCAAAACTTTGTTCTTTGTAGATTCATCAAGAGCAAGGGGAGCGAGAAACTCCCATGGACAAGCAGGCTTACGGGTACCCATGCTAGAAGGATGCGGACTGGAAACAAAGATCAATCATCTTGGAGCATTCTTGATTTTGTAACGCAAAAAGAAGCTAACTTACTTATATCCTTATCTATTGCAATAAACGTCTCTTCTGCAAAGAAGCACTCATAAATTCTTTAATTGAAAACTATAAATGTTTAAAAATAGCCATCTTCAATGTTACCCAAGTGAGTTGAGAAAGAAAAAGAAAACCTATATCAAATTGTGGAAACTTCAACCCGCACACATATATAGACAGAACATGGAAGATAACTATGAGGATGTTGTCACCAGAAGAATCCTTTATGTCTTGTAATGTTGTTTATAGGGTATGAACGGGGAAACAAATATAGAAAGAGGAGTTGCAAGGAAGGAATGGTACGTACCTCTAATTCATGGCTTTTTTGAATTGATACACAGCCTAAAAATATTAGCAAGTGCTATAATATGTTTCATAATTTGAATTAAAGGCCAATTAATTCCGCAACCTTGAAACTAAATGACAATTAAAACAATAAAAGATTGTAATCAAAATGAAAAATATTTGTAATTATTGTTAGCTACTATGATGGAAATTCTGAAATTTTGATGCAATGGATTCTACACATCCAGTCATCTACCAACAGTGTAGATTGAGCAGTAGAAAGGTTTTCTTTAAGGCAAGAAGGATGGCGATAGTATAATACGTGTGATTTTTAAATTAAATTTACACCTATGAGACTTCTTTTTAATAAAATTCAATATTATAGTTAAAGAATCAGCACTCATGAAAACTCACATAGATTAGCACCCGCTTCAAGAAGCTTTTCCATACAGGCTATCCTTCCGTGCATTGGTGCCATCATAATCGGAGTCGGAATGGTTCATAATGCAGTAGTAAGGATCAGAAAAGTAACACGATCTGAAGTCGGAATAAAAAAAAAAAAAAAGTGACACTGATGCCAGAACATGAGTGAAAAACAATAGGAATAACAACTACAATTGACCTGCTTTTACCGATTCAACACATCTAAAGTCATAGTGTGGGTAGGGGTAGTCTCTTCTGTCCCTAAACTCACATATTTTAGGCTTTTTAGTTATTTGATATCTACCTTTTGTTCCAACAATCTAATCTAACCCTTCTGCTTCAGACTTCAAAGTTCAAATTGATGAAAATTTCTTACATACGCATTATGAATGATTTCACTCAGGAACTTAACACATATTATCACACCTTTGTTTGTAGCAATAATGGATCCACAACATTTGGCAGACCACCTCCCCATTGACAGTCCTTCAAAATTTCTACAATGAAATGAGGCAGTGGATGAAGGCAAGAAAAAACCTTTTTAACTTCAATTTTAAGATCATTTCAAAAGAGCTGAATTATACGTCATACTCGAAAACCACATCTGCAAATTACCCCAAACTCAAATTAAAGCTCAAAATATACATATTGTATTTTTCAATTCAAGAAAAAGAAGTAAAAAACAGTGAGCCTTTCTATTCATGTCAAGTCAGAGATAAAAAAAAAAAAAAAAACCCGGATGATAAGAATGGTGAATACCACCTGACATTCATCCTCTTCACCACTAATAATATATATATTTTTCCCCATTATACTCTTGTTAAAAGCCAAAGGTTAAACAATTATAAAACAACCTGCTTGTGAAAGGTATTTCCATGTTGTGACATCCAAATTCCCATGAGAGCACCGCCGCCACTGCTCAAATTCTTTAGAGAAATGATAAATTGACACAAGTTTTTCATACACCAACGGCACACTGTATGAACAGTATATTGTGCGGTAGTGTAGTCCTGTACGATACTGTAATGTTTTTTTTTTTTTTTTTAAATTTAATTTTTTTTATAAATAATTTTTTTATTAACTATGTGTAAATATCTCAGTAAATCGGTGACAAATATCCATTCAGTTCATTATCCAGTAAATGAGTTTTTTTGAGAAATAAATTTTTTTGATTAAGTATGTGCAAATATATGATGAACGGTATAAATATTGGTGAATTGAGTTCATTATCGCTGAATAAGTTTTTTTGAGAAATAAATTTTGTGTTAAGTATGTGCAAATATATGGTGAATCAGGTATAAATATCGGTGAATTCACTTCATTATCTGCGTGAATATGCTTTTTTTATAAATAATTTTTTTGGTTAAGTATGTGTAAATATCCTGGTGAATCTCAGACAAATATCCTGGTGAATTCACTCATTATATGGTGAATGAGTTTTTTTGAGAAATAATTTTTTGGTTAATTATGTGCAAATATCTGATGAATCGGGTATAAATATCTGATGAATAGGTTTTTTTGAGAAATAAATTTTTTGGTTAAGTATGTGCAAATATATGATGAATCAGGTATAAATATCTGGTGAATTCAGTTCATTATTTGGTGAATACATTTTTTTTATAAATAAATTTTTTGGTTAAGTATGTGTAAATATCACATGAATGAGTTTTTTTGATAAATAAATTTTTTGGTTAAGTATATGCAAATATCTGGTGAATCATGTACAAATATCTGGTGAATTCAGTTCATTATATGGTGAATGGGTTTTTTTAGAAATAAATTTTTTATTTTTTAAAAAAGTCAAAATTTAAAATAAAAAAAAAGTGTTGCTACAAAGATACATCGCACCAGTGTCGTATTGACGTGAATTTTGTGTCAAATTAGCATGGCTCAATTCTTTATGAATTTTGCTAAATTGACACAGATTTTTGACATCAATATACGGTGACACCGTATGTATCGCACTGTGCGGCACTGTAACTGTACTGTGTGATATTGTAGCGGGTCCTTTTTAAAAAAAATTAATTTTTTTTATAAATAATTTTTTTGATTAAGTATGTGTAAATATCGGTGAATCTAAGACAAATATCACGGTGAATTCATTCCATTATCTGGTGAATGAGTTTTTTTAGAAATAATTTTTTTGATTAAGTATGTATAAATATATGGTGAATCAGGTGATAAATATCTCGGTGAATTGACTTCATTCTCCGGTGAATAGCTTTTTTGAGAAATAAATTTTGTGGTTAAGTATGTGCAAATATATGGTGAATCGGGTATAAATATCTGGTGAATTCGAGTTCATTATCCGGTGAATGTGTTTTTTATAAATAAATTTTTGGTTAAGTATGTGTAAATATCCGTGAATGGGTTTTTTGAGAAATAAATTTTTTTTAGTTAAGTATGTGCAAATATCCGTGGTGAATCATGTACAAATATATGGTGAAGTCGATTCATTATCCGGTGAATGTTTTTTTTATAAATAAAGTTTTGGTTAAAGTATGTGTAAATATCCCGATGAATGGGTTTTTTGAGAAATAATTTTTTTGGTTAAGTATGTGTAAATATCGGTGAATCGGGTACAAATATATGATGAATTGAGTTCATTTCTCGGTGAATGAGTTTTTTGAGAAATAATTTTTTGGTTAAGTATGTGCAAATATCCGGTGAATCATGTATAAATATCTATTGAATTTATTTATTATCTCGGTGAATAGGTTTTTTGGTTAAGTATGTGCAAATATCCGGTGAATCGTGTACAAATATCCACTGCATTCAGGTTCATTATTTGGTGAATGAGTTTTTTTTGAAATAAAATTTTTTTTTTTAAAAAAGTCAAATTTTTTTTTAAAAAATACCGCTACAATAACACTACAATGCCTTCTTATAACATGTAACGTATGATGCCAACAAAACTGTCTCAAATTATCACAGCTCATTCTTTATTTCAATTCCACCTATTGATATTCATTTTGTCTTCATAGAGCGTAGGTTACTTATTTTTTATGGTAAGTCATTCTTAATTGTTATTATAATAATCTATAAGTATTAGTTTTGTTTTTATTAATCCACCAAATTACACCTTTTATTGAATCCACCAAATTACCCCTAAGATAATTTACCAAATTACCCTTATGACAACCCTAAAAACCCTAGACCTTCTTCCTTTTATATATATAAGGCAGTCCTTCATAATTTCTACAATGAAATAAGACAGTGGATGAAGGCAAGAAAAAAACCTTTTATCTTCAATTTTTAAGATAATTTCAAAAGAGCTGAATTATACGTCATACACCAAACCACATCTGCAAATTACACTCAAACTCAAATTAAAGTCAAAATATACATATTGTATTTTTCAATTCAAAGAAAAGTAAAAAACAGTGAGCCTTTCTATTCATGCCAAGTAAGAGATAAAAAAAAAAAAACCGGATGATAAGAGTGGTGAATACCACCTGACATTCATCCTCTTCACCTCTAATAATATATATTTTCCCTATTATGCTCTTGTTAAAAGCCAAAGGCTAAACAATTATAAAACAACCTGCTTGTGAAAGGTATTTCCATGTTGAAACGTCAAAATCCCATTACAGCACCATCGTCACTGCTCAAATTCTTTATTTCAATTCCACCCTATTGATATTCATTTGTCTTCATGAGCGTAGGTTACTTATTATCTATGGTAAGTCATTCTTAATTGTTATTATAATAATCTATAAGTATCGGTTTTGTTTTTATTAAATCCACCAAATTACCCTAAGGCAATTTGCAAATTACCCTTATGACAACCCTAAAAAAACCCTAAAACTTCTTCCTTTTATATATATAAAGATACAAAGATGTGTTAAATTTCAATTTTGAAGATTTTGAAATCTCAATTAATTACAATATTAATAGTAATTAAGTGTATTATTAATGTGTGTTTTATCACAGTTTCGAAATTAAAATTTTGTGTTGGATATTTTGATATCTCTTAATAATAACATTAATAGTAATAAGTGTATATTATTTTTTTGTTATGTTTCAAAATTTAATTTTGAAATCTTTTATATCACCAATTAATAACAACATCAATTATAATAAATATGATTTATTATATGTATGTTATGTTTTCAAAATTCATATTTTGAAATCTTTAATTAATAACAACATCAATTATAATAAATAATGATTTATTATATGTATGTTATGTTTTCAAAATTCATATTTTGAAATCTTTAATTAATAAAACATCAATTATAATAAATATGATTTATTATATGTATGTTATCTTTTTCAAAATTCAGATTTTGAAATACCTAATTAATAACAAAATTTAATAATAATAGTGTATTATTACTTGGTTGTTATTATTTATTTGGTGATGCATGGTGAATGGTTATGGCCTTAGTCCTTTTATGTTTTGGTTTATATTTTTAAATATGGCTGCGTGTCGTCATTTCTCTTATATTCCATTGTACCTTCTCTTCTCACTCACCCTCCATTATGTAAGACGAGGGTTTCTAATTTATTTGTAATGTAAGATGGAGACAAGATGGCGACGTCATAAAAGGACTTAGTGGGAGATCATGCTTGAGAAGCTTGGAGCGCTCCTAGGATTTAGTTAAGATTCTCTCATTGGCTTTTGGAGAATCATTGCATTAGGGCCATAACCATTATCACATTTATTTGGTTTTGATATATATATAGAGATGCATGCATGTATGTGTGGCATGTTGAAGTTAATTAATGGTGAGATCGCTTAATTAAAAATCCTTAAAAGAAATATTAAGTTTAAAAGCCTTCAATGCATAGCACTCTCCTCAAGGCAAATATCCCGAACGAGTGTAGGTCCGCCAAAGGGTGCATTTCTATACTAGTAAGACACCATGGGACAATTGTAATGTCTAATTGCTATCTATTGGGTCTAACTTAACTAAGTCATATTCAATAGGATTGAAGGCTTAGAGGCATTGAGTTGGGCTTTAGGCCATGAGATGGATTAGAATAAGAGTTGTTCACCCAACTATCCAAGAGTTGCAAGAGACGCAATTGGAAAGTGTTTCCTACCTAAATAACCAAACTTTAAGCGACGTTCAAAAGCTGACTTGAAGCTAGGTGAAATATGGATCTTGACCCACTAGAAAATCTTCCAACGAGATTTTACGAATCAATGTTGAGGTCATTGGTTTGGGAGTAAAATAGGGGGGAGGCGTATTTATTTAAAGACCCATTAAATATGTTTATGGCATGATACTTATATTAAGCATATTTTTTTTGCAGATTACCATGGCACCAAACACGTCAAGTATTTATCATTCCGATCTGTCCTTGAGAAGGACAAACTATCGGAACAAACTTTCTGGCTAGTACGAAAACTTGAGGATTGTCCTCAAGCAAGATAAAACGTTGTATGTTCTTGAAGAAGGCTATGTTAGAAGTGCCACCAACTGCAAATGCACCCAAGGCTAACAAGGATGCTTATAAGAAGCATCGGGGTGATTCCCTGGATGTCGTCGTATTATGCTTGCTACCATGAACTACATCTTAAAGCAACATGAGAACATGGAGGCGTTTGATACGAATGATCACCTCAAGGACTCTCTACCAAGAGCAAGCAAGGCATGGCAGTATAAAGTTTCGAGCTATTTTCCAAAATAAGATAGGCGGAAGGAAGTCGATGGGTCCTCATGTTTAAATGATTGGGTACATTGAGAATCTCGAGAAGGCTGGGTTATGCTTTGGGCCAAGAGTTGCCCGACTTGATCCTGCAATGGTTGGGAGAGTTACAATCAATTTGTCATGAACTTCAATATGAATGATCTTGACAAATCACTTGCGAGTTGTAGGATAATTAAGAACTGAGACCAACATCAATAAGGAAAGGAAGGCCATTATGATGATCCAACTTGGAATAATGATGTACGGATTGACCCGCGATGAGACTACATGAAGCGTTATGTGAATGTCATAATTAGTTCTCACGTGACAATGGTATGCAATCCTTCCACCTCAAATCACTACAATCCTACATGAGGTATGTACTTTAATACATAAAGCGTTATGGGTAACAAGATGACTATAAGTCAGGCATTGAACACCACGAGTCATGCAGAGAGGTGAGTGATCTTGATGGGTTTGTCCTCCACATAATAGAGTAACATCGGTAGGGGCCTTGATAGAGTAAGACTATAAAATGCATGCGTAGATCTTGAAATGAGTCAATACGAGATATTGACCCTTAATATTATCACTGTGTATCAAGAACGTAAATTGAACTATACAAGGGTGACACATTCTATGCCTTGTGTTTAATATAAATGTGAACACCCATTTTTGTCCGTCTTCATTTTATTTTATTCTAATTTTATTATATTTAGAGACTAAAAAATAATAATAGTGAAGAAAGAACGAAGAAAAATAAAATAATGTTGACGAGGAAGTTATGTCCACGCAATTATTTAATTTTCTGGACGAGGAGTTCTATCCACTACCAATATCCAATTTTCTGTTGGACGAGGGGGTGCCATCCATTGCATATTTAATTTTCGTTTAGACCGAGGAGGTTTCTTCAACGCTAATATCTAATTTTTCGTTGGACGAGGTGTCCTCCATTCATATCTAATTTGCCGTTGGACGAGGAGGTGCCGCCCATTATAACTCATTTCCCTTGACGGGGAGAGTGCCGTCCATTACATATCTAATTTTCCTCATTATTACATATCCAATTTTGCAGGACGGTGAGAGTGCCATCCATTGCATATTCTAATTTTTTCATTAGGATTCGGAGGTCCCGTCCATTGTATATCTAATTTGCTGGACGAGGAGGTGTCGTTCATTGCATACTCCCACTTTTCCGTTGGACGAGGAGGTGCCGCTCATTGTATATCTAATTTTCGTTGACGAAGAGGTGCCAAACATTGCATATCTAATTTTATGTTAGTACGAGGAGGTCAGCCCATTGCATATTCTCTCAATTTTCGGCTGGGACGGGGGAGGTGCCGTCCATTGCATATCTAATTTTTCTGTGGACGAGAGAGTCCCATCCATTGCATATCTAATTTTCCAACATTTTTCGTTGGACAAGGAGGTGCCGCTCATTACATATCTAGTTTTCATTGGACGAAGGTTCCATCCATTGCATACTTAATTTTTATGTTGAATGGGGAGGTTCGGCCGATCAGAATTTTTATTTTCAGTTGGAGACTAAAGAATAAAAAAAGAAGAAAGAAAAATAACCAAAGAAAGGAGGAAGAAAAGAAGGAGAAAAAAACAATCCAGCAAAAGAGAAGAAAGGAGACTTGAAGTTACCACTCTAACCCTAAGAACCCATTTTACATGCGGATACCAAGACCTTCTTCCTCCTCCCACTTCTCAACCGCCTTTACACCTCCCTCTACCCATTGGTCCTTCTTCTCCTCCCTCTCCTCCACTATCTTAACCGCATCACACTTCCTTCTCTCTTCAAACACGCAACCTTCACATCAAATCACCTCATTTCCTCTCGCGCCACCTCCATCCGGACACACGCGATCTTCGCTCGGAACCGCCGAGCTCCGGATTTCATGAAACCAACCTGAAGCTGTTTGGGTAGAGAAGATGAAGCCCTCTCCTCTGCCGTAAATTGAGACGAAGAAATGTGGGAGAGGAGACGGAGAGAGGACATAAGGGGACGAAAAATCAAGAGGAGAGAAGTAGATCTGCAGAAGAGATAAGAGGAGGACGAAGACAGAGGAGGGAGAGATTTTTATCTGATATTTACTTTGAGAATAAATGAGATTAAGGATTTGATTTTTTTCTCTTCTCTCATCATTAGAGTGGTTCCAAATTTTCGGAAGAAGAGAGAGTTAAAAGAGTCAAAGGCTTGAAATGTAGGGTTTTGATCTTAATTTTTACTATTGGGAGAAAGCTAAATCATTAATATTCTCGCTTCATTTGGCCAATCCTTTCTCTCTTTGTCGATATTATTCATGAGTTTCTCTTGACATTCTTATTTTTCTGTGTCTTTGTTTATGACAAAAAGAAAATCCATGGATATTGAAACCCAATAAGTTAATATGATGTTTGCTATATGAGTTCTTATGTTTGTTTCTAAATGGTGTATTGTAGTGTTCATATTTCATTGATTTTCATCATATACTGAAATGCATGATACACTAGTAATCTTCATATGGCCACACTATTATAAGTACTTAAAAATGTTTCATTTTTGGTTCTATTTTCATAAGGCAAAACTATCCTTACGTAAAATAAAAGAGAAATAATATTTCTTCTTAATTCCCTATGTAGCATTTTCTAAATACTTAATTAAATCAATGTTATTTTTGGGTTGCTCTATGACAAGTGTCATGCTCAATACTTTAGATTTTTAGGTTGCCATGTGGACTTACTGCATACGCAACTTCATCTAGGTTTTAATCGAGAAAAATTCCTCACAACTAAAAATGATTTTTTTTCCTTTAAATGATTTTAGGGGTAAAACAAATATTTTCAAAGTTACTAATAACTTACACAACTAATTTGGGTAACCATGTTTTTATGGATGTTCTAGGGTGCCTGGTAAGTCTCCATACCTTCCTAGACGTATTGAATCAAGCCGAAAGTTTTTTTAGGGTTTTCCAATTTTCCCGAATTAAATAAAGTTGGTGGCGACTCATGTTTATTCAAAATAATGCCGTTTTTTCTTTACTTAAATGATGGTGACTCCCACCTAGGATCCTTTTAAGAGAAATGTCAATCCCATAAAAATTAGTTTTGCAAATTTTAATAACTTGTAGCTTATTTGTTTTACCTTTTATTGCATATCTTCACTGCTTTTTTTTTTACAATATTAAATAACAAAAACAAAAATGTTTCTTATTTTTAGTGATGTTTGTTTGGATTGGTCTTTTGTTTGGGTTTCCTTTTATTTAGTCAGAAAAATGATTAAAAATTAGTGTATATACATTTTAACTCATGTTATTTTTGTATGTTTCACTAACAATGTTTTTGTTTCCTCCTCCTTTCTTTTCTTTTTCCTATATTTTAACAATGGTAGAGGACTTATAACCATTTTTATATATACCTATGTTTTTGTTTGTGGTTTCTTTTCGTTTTCTTTTCTATTTATTTTTAGGTGTTACAAGTTTGTATGTCCCCACTTCACACATATCACTTATCACATATTATACATCCTCTTAAATCTATACTAGGATTGCTCAAACCAAGGATTAGGCCGTGTCTCAGGACAGTAGTCATTGAAGAGGTCTTGTGCCTCCACACGATACTTGCTAGGTTCACCTCTAGAGTGTACATGAGTTCATGGAAGAGTCGTATCGAGAGGGTTTATCCTTACTTGTATGCTAGATTCATCATTGCGATCCTTATGCAGAGGAAACGGGGACCATGACTTTTAGAGGTCTAGACCAGTCCCAATTTTCACTATTAGAGCAAACCTAGTGGCAAACCTTTTATAGTCCTAATCTTAGGGTGTGTCCATCTTAGGTTTTTACTCAGCTAGTGACGAGGGGCGACTCTTTTTACTACTCTCTATCATCCTTATGATAAATTGTCATGCATGTTCATTGTGGAATATTCACAAAACTAGGGCGTCACATTGCGCCAAAGCTAATGACATATTCGGTTATTATTGCACATCTAATAGCATATGTCATAATGAAGGTGTTGTATTGACAAAATACCCGTCGGGTGTTTTCAACCCCGTGGGTTTCATACAACATGAATCACGCAAGATATATTTGTTTCACTTTAC
>JAUPTC010002525.1:0-11836 GCA_030762895.1 Sophora flavescens
AACAGGGGATTCGCCTCGCGAACCTGAAAGCCAGCAGAACAGTGAAAATGTCATCCTCTCTGGTTCGCCCCGCGAACAGCTCTTCGCCTCGCGACACTGAAGGGTGACTGTTCCAGAAATATGCCAGCTCTCGGGGTCGCCTCGCGAATAAATTCTTCGCCTCGCGATCATGGAAGTCAGAAAGCATCACGGTTGGCCCCTGATGTTCATAACGGGCGTAATAAGAAGACTCTTCAGTTCTTCGCCCCGCGATCCTTTCTTCGCCTCGCGAGAATGCCAAAGGTTGCTGACACTTCATGATATTTGCCTCGCGAATTAATGCTCGCCTCGCGAGTAGACTTAATTTCTGATTAGTATAAATAGTTGTTCTGAACAGCTTGGAAGGACTTTTGCTTCTCCATTGTTTTGTTTACATTTTTCTGTGTGTTTTTGTTTTTTTCATGGAGAACTAAGTTTCTATGATTAATCTATTGTAATCGATTTCCACTATACTTGAGGTTCTTGTATTTCCTGTTTTGTATGCTTTTCCCTTTTCAATGCCATGCCTTATATTTCTGTTTGCTTAATTCAGGAGTATATTGTATTGTGTTGATTTATTTTCGGTGATATTATGTTCCTATAATTAATCGCGTTTGCTTAATTCGCGTGTGTACGTTTCGTGTTCGCTTAGTTCACGAAGGGCTTAACCCCGTTTGCTTAATTCGGGAATAGGGACATATATCTGTAGTAGTGGTTTCGCTTGTAAATTGTTGCTACAACCGGGAGGGGATTAGAATCTGCTTAGGGCTTGGAAATTGCATGAACCTATGATAGTTGGGAAATCGAGAACAATAGATTAATCGGTTTTAAGCTATTTGACAATCTCTTTGAATTGCCTTGTTTTGTTGCTCTGTTTTCATTGTTTTATTTTCTTTGATTGCATCCAAACAAAACCCCCCCAAAACTGATTTTTGTGAAAAATAACACTTTAAGAGTCCTTGTGAGACGACATCCGAGTCGTCGCCCTAACTACAGTTTTAAAATCCGCTCGTTCTTTTTGGCGCGTGCGCGACAGCGCGACCAAAAATTGGCTCCGTTGCCGGGGACTCTTATTTGTTATTTTTCCATTTTTTTTCTTTCTTTCTTTTCTTTTTCTTTATTTTCGTTTTTGTTTTGAATTGGTCTGGCTACTAGGTCTAATTGCCCTGAATTGTGTGATTTTGACCCGGAAATTGAATGAACACTGCACACACTCCGTAGAGAATTTCGGGCTAGCACTAGTAGTGATTCTAATTCTAAAACTGTTTTTGAAAACATGGGAGACCAAAGGACATTAAGACGACTACTTTGCCCTGATGTAAATTACAATGGATTGTGTATTTCATATCCTGGTGCTGATACTCCTTTTGAATTAAAATCTGGTTTTATTCACTTGTTGCCGAAGTTTAATGGTCTTGCAGGTGAGGATCCACACAAGCACTTGAAGGAATTCCAAGTTGTATGCTCTACAACCTCGAGATCAGAGGGAGTAACTGAGGATAGCATCAAACTGAAGGCTTTTCCGTTTTCACTCCAGGGAGCTGCAAAGGATTGGCTATTATATCTTGAGCCCAACTCTATCACCACCTGGAATGATTTGAAGAGGGTTTTCTTAGAGAGATATTTTCCTGCTTCAAGAACTGCGCCAATAAGGAAAGAAATATGTGGCATCAGGAAAGGGAATGAGTCGTTAGCTGAATATTGGGAAAGATTCAAGCATTTGGTATCCAGTTGCCCCCAGCATCAGATTTCTGAACAACTCCTTATCCAGTACTTTTATGAAGGATTACTGCCGATGGATAGGAATCTTTTGGATGCTGCTAGTGGGGGAGCACTTGTTGATAAGACCCCAGCTGCTGCTAAGCAACTCATTGAGAATATGTCATTGAATTCCCAACAGTTTACTACCAGAAGAAATTCAGTTGAGACAAGAGGTGTGCATGAGGTCCATAGCTCTTCGTCCAACCAGGCCACCCTTGAGAATAGATTGGATGAGCTCACTTCTTTTGTAAGGCAATTGGCAATAGACAGGGTTCAGCCTGCAAAGTTATGTGGCATATGCAATTCACCTGAGCACCCATATGATGCATGCCCCATCCAGAGAGAAGAGTTTGTCAGTGAAGCGCCTCAAGCTTATGCAGTAAATCCCTATAATCAAGGAAATAGTCAGAATCGGTACAGCACTCCAGACCTCTCCACCAATAGGTACCATCCCAATTGGAGGAATCATCCTAATCTGCGGTATGGGAACTCATCCCAACAACAACCGATGGCAGCACCACAAAATCATCCCCAATTGACTACTTCTGCACCTTCTGGACCTTCCCTAGAGGATATGATCAAGCAAATGGCTGCAAATAACCTCCAGTTTCAGCAGCAGGTTGGCCAGTCCCAGCAGCGAACAGATGCTAGCATTCAAGATTTGAGGACACAGATTGGACAGCTTGCCACATCCATAAACAACTTACAGCAAGCTCAAGGATCCAGTCAACTGCCGGCACAACCAGTGATAAATCCCAATGCCTCCAATCCTAATGTGAGTGCCATATCTTTGAGATCTGGAAAAGTTGTTGAGGCAACCTCTGAGAAAAAGGAAGAATCTGTGGAGGTAACTGACCGCGCTGTCGCCACGCGCCAAAAAGAACGAGCGTTTACAAAATAATGTAGTATAGAGCGACAACTCGGATCGTCTCTCAAGGACTCTTTAGTTGTTGTTATTATTAACAGAAAAAGTTAGAAAAAGTTAGAATTGAGGGTTTTGAGATTGGAAACTAAATTAAAGAAGCAAAACAGAAAACAAAGCAAGAAAATAGAGCAGTTACCAAATAAGCTAAAGCGATTAACCTACTGCTTTTGGTTTCCCACTATCATTGGTTCATGCAAATCCTAAACAGATACTAATCCCCTCCCGGTTGTAGCAACAACTCACAAGCGGAACCACTACTACAGATATATGTCCCTATTCCCGAATTAAGCAAACGGGGTTAAGCACTTCGTGAACTAAGCGAACACGAAACGTACACACGCGAATTAAGCAAACGCGATTATATATAGGAACATGATATCACCGAGATAAACCAACACAACACAATATACTCCTGAATTAAGCAAACAGAAATATAAAGCATGGCATTGAAAAGAGAAAAGCAATTGAAACAGGATTACAGAAACCTCAAGTCTGGATAAAAACCAATTACAGTAGATTAATCTAGGAGACTAGTTCTCCATTACAAAAGGAAAACAAAACATAACTAGAAAGAAAACAAAAGACTAACTAAGTCTAGCTCAGAAACTAGCCAAAACTGGCTAATTCTGACTATCTTCCTCATTTCTGCCTAAGACTGCTTATATACACGTTTCTGGAGTCAGAGTACTCGCGAGGCGAAGCACTGCTCGCGAGGCGAATTACATGAAAGGTCTGCAACTCTTTGTCTTCTCGCGAGGCGAGCACATCCTTCGCGAGGCGAACTCTTCGACTTCCAACCTTACGCCCGTGGCATTCAACACGCCCAAACCGTGATGGCTTCTGATCTTCCAAGACTCGCGAGGCGAAGGAATGCTCGCGGGGCGAACTCTTCAACTTCAGAATTGCCACGGCTGTGATCTTCAACACGGGCAAGCCGTGATCGTCTCTGACTTTTTCATGGTTGCAATACTCGCGGGGCGAGAGATTATTCGCGGGGCGAGTGGCTCCAGATTTATTACTTTTTATTAACCTGAAAATAGAAAATAAAAGTAAATACTTTATTCTCTCTAAATCAACTAAATTAACTTAAAAACAATTTACAGACTCAAAATATTACTTAAGGACAATCAAGTCTAATTTGGGTGAAAATGATATAAAATTAGCACAATGCCAAGGTCTTTACTAGTTATAAAACCAGTCAAACAGAGGCTCATCAAAATACCCCAAACTTAAACTTTGCTTGTCCCCAAGCAAACTACACTCAAAAACTTAAAAAGACTCAAGACCTGGCAAGCTTAAGAATTCAATCAACTTTCCATAGATTTCAAGCAATTTTTCAAAAGAATTTTTCTTTCAATGTTCCCCCCTTTTAAACAAAGTAATCCCCACATTCATTTATTCCAAACAGTTGAGAAATTAATTATTCAGACAATCAGAAATCTAAGCAGGGGATCTAAGTTACACACAAAAGGGAGATCACCAAAATCAAACAACTGCCTTCCTCACAAGGGAAATTTATGTTCACTCAATGGCTCAATTTGTGTCAGGTTATCAACAATTCACTCAATTTCACTTTTCAGAAGCACTTCCCATAAATTTGATTTTCATCTCCAAATGATTCCCACAGAAAATATGCATGCAACATCAAAAGGTCTTTTATGGGTTGTAATGGGGCCTGGCTAAGGGTAGGATATACAAAAGGAACTAGGCTGAAGACCCTAGGAACTAAGAGAGCATGAACTTTTTACACTTTGAATTTAAACTCAAGTTCCTTTTCTCATTCATCTTTTTGCCTTGGGTGACTACAACCTTTTATTTCTTTTTGGCATTTTTGCACTTTTAAAATTTTTTCTGTTTTTTTTTTTTTTTTTTTTTATGTTTATTTTTTTTTTTTTTTTCTTTTTTTGTTTTTTTTTTTCAATCCCAAACAACATATTACACCTTGCAGCCACCCCAAACTTTAGTTTCTTGCACCCATTCTAAGATTACATGCTCTCCTAATCCTAAGATCGGGTTAACATGGTTTTCCAGATTTTTGGGCTTATAACATTAGGTTATCAAGAATTAACAGGCTAATAGGCTCAATGGGGCTAACTAGGGAACATGCATTAGGAATGGTTATTTTAGGCTAAGTAGCTATTTACAAGGAAAATGCCTAAATCATTTGAAGCAAACATATAATCATGCAAACCAAAAAGAGATTCAAGCAAATTCAGGAAAGTGCAATCAAAAGTGATTTTCACACAGTTTAAAACATGTTGGAGGCTCAAAACCTCACCTGGACATTCATGCAAATTGTTTAACTGAGATTCTATCCCTAGTGTGTGCTTCCTATCACCCCAAACTAATCATAAATCATGCCATCATAATAAAATCTCAAAGTTCAGTTTTCAATCACATGGGGATCAATTTTAAAATTTTTTTTTTTTTTTCAAAATCTAGGGGAAAACAGTCAACACATATTATGCAATTAATCTATGCAAAAATTAATAAAATCCAATAAACTTGCCAACACTAGACACAAACAACTCCTGAGCTTCTCAAATTATTCAGGAGCTTTATTGAAAACAAAGCAGAAATAAAATAAAGCAAAAGAAAATTAAAAAGAGCAAGGTAAAGAAAAACTCATTGCGGGGCGGTTCCACCAGGATCCCATTGCTTGTAACATAAGTCCCACGTGGTAGCCAAAGGACAAAAATTCATTCCAAGCCTCCCTAACTTGCAGCTTTGATGCGGAGGTGAGAACTTGACAATTATAATAACTCCACCCAGTGCGGCGGACTTCTCACTACCTCTCGGGTCACAGATGACCTCTTTCTCAATAAAATCTCCCCAATAGAAGTGGGGCTCAACCTCTTGGACCGGCCATGGTGCAAAATCCAAAGGCTTCAACTCCATCTCTGGTTCCTCAGGGGGAGGTTGCAAACAGTTTGAAACGGTTACCGGTGCTGCTTCAACTTCTGCAATGTCTTCATCCACTGCACTAACAAATTTTTCACCTGCTATACACGCAGAAATTTCAGCACACACCACACAAAGGTTAGAGTTAGTACATATATTACAAGAAAATGAATCAGAAAAAGTTAGAATGTCTGGGAATTCTTCAATCAATTCATCCACCCCATTACTCTCAACACATGCAATTGTTTTACTTGAATCATCTACTCCCAAAGGTTCTTCTTTATCTTCAGGCACGGGGGAGCAGATGTACTCTTGATCCTCCTTTTCTAAGTTTCCTGAAGAAAATAAACCTGCAAAACGATCTGCATTTTCTATTTTTCCTGAAAAGTATAAACCTGTAAAACACTCTACACACAAAGCAGTTCCATCACAATAACAATCATTAGAATCAGGGGATTCAACACATAATTCCTCATCAACAGAAATATCATCATCAGAATTATCATCAAAAGTATTTTCAGGAATAACCATCTGTGAATCCTTATGTTCCTCAAGGGGCTGTGGAGTTAGCATTGCAGCCGAGTTGGCGGTAACTTGATCAATTAGAGCCCACAACTTTTGAGATTCAGCTTGGCTCCTCTGGTATTCAGCCTCCATCCTCTGTTGGAATTCAAGATCTTGTTGTGCCATCCGTTGATTGTTCTCTTCCATTTGTTGTAGCATTGAAGCAATCTCATTCAAAGTGCTCTGTGAAGGTTCGAAAGGTGCAGAGGTGGTCACATGGCTAGGATAGTATGGTGGTGGCTCATAATAGCATGGTGGTGGCTCACTAAAATTAGGATAATACATGGAAGGTGGTGGTTCATAATAAACATTAGGAAAATATCCATACATGTAATTATCCATGGCAATCAAACAAGCAGACAAGCAGACAAAACTAATTAGCAAAGAATTTTTTTTTTTTTTTAAATGTAACTTTCTGCTAATAACAACAAACAAGAGTCCCCGGCAACGGCGCCAATTTTTGACCGCGCTGTCGCCACGCGCCAAAAAGAACGAGCGTTTACAAAATAATGTAGTATAGAGCGACAACTCGGATCGTCTCTCAAGGACTCTTTAGTTGTTGTTATTATTAACAGAAAAAGTTAGAAAAAGTTAGAATTGAGGGTTTTGAGATTGGAAACTAAATTAAAGAAGCAAAACAGAAAACAAAGCAAGAAAATAGAGCAGTTACCAAATAAGCTAAAGCGATTAACCTACTGCTTTTGGTTTCCCACTATCATTGGTTCATGCAAATCCTAAACAGATACTAATCCCCTCCCGGTTGTAGCAACAACTCACAAGCGGAACCACTACTACAGATATATGTCCCTATTCCCGAATTAAGCAAACGGGGTTAAGCACTTCGTGAACTAAGCGAACACGAAACGTACACACGCGAATTAAGCAAACGCGATTATATATAGGAACATGATATCACCGAGATAAACCAACACAACACAATATACTCCTGAATTAAGCAAACAGAAATATAAAGCATGGCATTGAAAAGAGAAAAGCAATTGAAACAGGATTACAGAAACCTCAAGTCTGGATAAAAACCAATTACAGTAGATTAATCTAGGAGACTAGTTCTCCATTACAAAAGGAAAACAAAACATAACTAGAAAGAAAACAAAAGACTAACTAAGTCTAGCTCAGAAACTAGCCAAAACTGGCTAATTCTGACTATCTTCCTCATTTCTGCCTAAGACTGCTTATATACACGTTTCTGGAGTCAGAGTACTCGCGAGGCGAAGCACTGCTCGCGAGGCGAATTACATGAAAGGTCTGCAACTCTTTGTCTTCTCGCGAGGCGAGCACATCCTTCGCGAGGCGAACTCTTCAGCTTCCAACTGTTACGCCCGTGGCATTCAACACGCCCAAACCGTGATGGCTTCTGATCTTCCAAGACTCGCGAGGCGAAGGAATGCTCGCGGGGCGAACTTTTCAACTTCAGAATTGCCACGGCTGTGATCTTCAACACGGGCAAGCCGTGATCGTCTCTGACTTTTTCATGGTTGCAATACTCGCGGGCGAGAGATTATTCGCGGGTAGTGGCTCCCATTTATTACTTTTTATTAACCTGAAAATAGAAAATAAAAGTAAATACTTTATTCTCTCTAAATCAACTAAATTAACTTAAAAACAATTTACAGACTCAAAATATTACTTAAGGACAATCAAGTCTAATTTGGGTGAAAATGATATAAAATTAGCACAATGCCAAGGTCTTTACTAGTTATAAAACCAGTCAAACAGAGGCTCATCAAAATACCCCAAACTTAAACTTTGCTTGTCCCCAAGCAAACTACACTCAAAAACTTAAAAAGACTCAAGACCTGGCAAGCTTAAGAATTCAATCAACTTTCCATAGATTTCAAGCAATTTTTCAAAAGAATTTTTCTTTCAATGTTCCCCCCTTTTAAACAAAGTAATCCCCACATTCATTTATTCCAAACAGTTGAGAAATTAATTATTCAGACAATCAGAAATCTAAGCAGGGGATCTAAGTTACACACAAAAGGGAGATCACCAAAATCAAACAACTGCCTTCCTCACAAGGGAAATTTATGTTCACTCAATGGCTCAATTTGTGTCAGGTTATCAACAATTCACTCAATTTCACTTTTCAGAAGCACTTCCCATAAATTTGATTTTCATCTCCAAATGATTCCCACAGAAAATATGCATGCAACATCAAAAGGTCTTTTATGGGTTGTAATGGGGCCTGGCTAAGGGTAGGATATACAAAAGGAACTAGGCTGAAGACCCTAGGAACTAAGAGAGCATGAACTTTTTACACTTTGAATTTAAACTCAAGTTCCTTTTCTCATTCATCTTTTTGCCTTGGGTGACTACAACCTTTTATTTCTTTTTGGCATTTTTGCACTTTTAAAATTTTTTCTTTTTTTTTTTTTTTTTTTTTTTTTTTATGTTTACACTTTTCTTCTTCTTTTTTTTCTTTTTTCTTTTTTTGTTTTGTTTTTTTCAATCCCAAACAACATATTACACCTTGCAGCCACCCCAAACTTTAGTTTCTTGCACCCATTCTAAGATTACATGCTCTCCTAATCCTAAGATCGGGTTAACATGGTTTTCCAGATTTTTGGGCTTATAACATTAGGTTATCAAGAATTAACAGGCTAATAGGCTCAATGGGGCTAACTAGGGAACATGCATTAGGAATGGTTATTTTAGGCTAAGTAGCTATTTACAAGGAAAATGCCTAAATCATTTGAAGCAAACATATAATCATGCAAACCAAAAAGAGATTCAAGCAAATTCAGGAAAGTGCAATCAAAAGTGATTTTCACACAGTTTAAAACATGTTGGAGGCTCAAAACCTCACCTGGACATTCATGCAAATTGTTTAACTGAGATTCTATCCCTAGTGTGTGCTTCCTATCACCCCAAACTAATCATAAATCATGCCATCATAATAAAATCTCAAAGTTCAGTTTTCAATCACATGGGGATCAATTTTAAAATTTTTTTTTTTTTTTTTCAAAATCTAGGGGAAAACAGTCAACACATATTATGCAATTAATCTATGCAAAAATTAATAAAATCCAATAAACTTGCCAACACTAGACACAAACAACTCCTGAGCTTCTCAAATTATTCAGGAGCTTTATTGAAAACAAAGCAGAAATAAAATAAAGCAAAAGAAAATTAAAAAGAGCAAGGTAAAGAAAAACTCATTGCGGGGCGGTTCCACCAGGATCCCATTGCTTGTAACATAAGTCCCACGTGGTAGCCAAAGGACAAAAATTCATTCCAAGCCTCCCTAACTTGCAGCTTTGATGCGGAGGTGAGAACTTGACAATTATAATAACTCCACCCAGTGCGGCGGACTTCTCACTACCTCTCGGGTCACAGATGACCTCTTTCTCAATAAAATCTCCCCAATAGAAGTGGGGCTCAACCTCTTGGACCGGCCATGGTGCAAAATCCAAAGGCTTCAACTCCATCTCTGGTTCCTCAGGGGGAGGTTGCAAACAGTTTGAAACGGTTACCGGTGCTGCTTCAACTTCGCAATGTCTTCATCCACTGCACTAACAAATTTTTCACCTGCTATACACGCAGAAATTTCAGCACACACCACACAAAGGTTAGAGTTAGTACATATATTACAAGAAAATGAATCAGAAAAAGTTAGAATGTCTGGGAATTCTTCAATCAATTCATCCACCCCATTACTCTCAACACATGCAATTGTTTTACTTGAATCATCTACTCCCAAAGGTTCTTCTTTATCTTCAGGCACGGGGGAGCAGATGTACTCTTGATCCTCCTTTTCTAAGTTTCCTGAAGAAAATAAACCTGCAAAACGATCTGCATTTTCTATTTTTCCTGAAAAGTATAAACCTGTAAAACACTCTACACACAAAGCAGTTCCATCACAATAACAATCATTAGAATCAGGGGATTCAACACATAATTCCTCATCAACAGAAATATCATCATCAGAATTATCATCAAAAGTATTTTCAGGAATAACCATCTGTGAATCCTTATGTTCCTCAAGGGGCTATGGAGTTAGCATTGCAGCCGAGTTGGCGGTAACTTGATCAATTAGAGCCCACAACTTTTGAGATTCAGCTTGGCTCCTCTGGTATTCAGCCTCCATCCTCTGTTGGAATTCAAGATCTTGTTGTGCCATCCGTTGATTGTTCTCTTCCATTTGTTGTAGCATTGAAGCAATCTCATTCAAAGTGCTCTGTGAAGGTTCGAAAGGTGCAGAGGTGGTCACATGGCTAGGATAGTATGGTGGTGGCTCATAATAGCATGGTGGTGGCTCACTAAAATTAGGATAATACATGGAAGGTGGTGGTTCATAATAAACATTAGGAAAATATCCATACATGTAATTATCCATGGCAATCAAACAAGCAGACAAGCAGACAAAACTAATTAGCAAAGAATTTTTTTTTTTTTTTAAATGTAACTTTCTGCTAATAACAACAAACAAGAGTCCCTAAGAAAGCGCCAATTTTTGACCGCGCTGTCGCCACGCGCCAAAAAGAACGAGCGTTTACAAAATAATGTAGTATAGAGCGACAACTCGGATCGTCTCTCAAGGACTCTTTAGTTGTTGTTATTATTAACAGAAAAAGTTAGAAAAAGTTAGAATTGAGGGTTTTGAGATTGGAAACTAAATTAAAGAAGCAAAACAGAAAACAAAGCAAGAAAATAGAGCAGTTACCAAATAAGCTAAAGCGATTAACCTACTGCTTTTGGTTTCCCACTATCATTGGTTCATGCAAATCCTAAACAGATACTAATCCCCTCCCGGTTGTAGCAACAACTCACAAGCGGAACCACTACTACAGATATATGTCCCTATTCCCGAATTAAGCAAACGGGGTTAAGCACTTCGTGAACTAAGCGAACACGAAACGTACACACGCGAATTAAGCAAACGCGATTATATATAGGAACATGATATCACCGAGATAAACCAACACAACACAATATACTCCTGAATTAAGCAAACAGAAATATAAAGCATGGCATTGAAAAGAGAAAAGCAATTGAAACAGGATTACAGAAACCTCAAGTCTGGATAAAAACCAATTACAGTAGATTAATCTAGGAGACTAGTTCTCCATTACAAAAGGAAAACAAAACATAACTAGAAAGAAAACAAAAGACTAACTAAGTCTAGCTAAGAAACTAGCCAAAACTGGCTAATTCGACTATCTTCCTCATTTCGCCTAAGATCGCTTATATACACGTTTCGGAGTCGAGTACTGCGGAGGCGAACGCTTGCTCGCGAGGCGGGTACATGAAAGGTCTGCAACTCTTTGTCTTCTCGCGAGGCGAGCACATCTTTCGCGAGGCGAACTCTTGAGCTTCCAATTGTTACGCCCGTGGCATTCAACACGCCCAAACCGTGATGGCTTCGATCTTCCAAGACTCGCGAGGCGAAGGAATGCTCGCGGGGCGAACTCTTCAACTTCAAATTGCCCATGGCTGTGATCTTCAACACGGGCAAGCCGTGATCGTCTCGACTTTTTCATGGTTGCAATACTCATGGGCGAGAGATTATTCCATGGGCGAGTGGCTCCAGATTTATTACTTTTTATTAACCTGAAAATAGAAAATAAAAGTAAATACTTTATTCTCTCTAAATCAACTAAATTAACTTAAAAACAATTCAGGACTCAAAATATTACTTAAGGACAA
>JAUPTC010002526.1:0-11816 GCA_030762895.1 Sophora flavescens
GACCCGAAACCCTAATTTTAAACCAAAACCCTAATTCTAACTATTTTTGACCCAAAACCCTATTTTAAATTCAAACCCTAAACTCTAATTTTGTCCCAAAACCCTAATTCTAACCCTATTTTGACCCAAATCCCAATTTTTAACTCAAAACCCTAATTCAAACCCTAAACCCTAATTTTGACCCTAAACCCATAATTTGACCCCAAAACCTAATTTTGACCAGAACCCTAATTTTAATGACAAACCCTAATCTAACCCCATTTTCTACCCAAAACCTAATTTTAAACTCGAATCCCTATTTCAAACCCCAAACCCAAAATCTGACCCAGAACCCTTATTTTGACCCGAAACCCTAATTTTAAACCAAAACCCTAATTCTAACTATTTTTGACCCAAAACCCTATTTTTAACTCAAAACCTTAATTCAAACCCGAAACTCTAATTTTGGCCCTAAACCCAAATTTGGACCCCAAACCCTAATTCTAACCCTATTTCGACACAAAACCCTGTTTTAAAATCAAAACCCTAATTCAAACCCTAATCCCTTATATTGATCCTAAACCTTAAATTTGACCAGGAACCCTAATTTTTCCCAAAACCCTAATTCTAACCATAAACCCTAATTTTGACCCAGAACCGTAATTTTGACCTATAACCCTAAATTTTAACCCCCAAACCCAAATTTTAATCCAGAAACCTAATTTTAACCCAAGGCCCTTATTTTGACCCAAAACCCTAATTCTAACCCTATTTATTACCCAAAATCCATTTTTAAATCATAACCCTAATTCAAACCCTCAAACCTAATTTTGACCCTGAACCAAAAATTTGACCCGAAACCCTAATTTTTACCTGAAACCCTAATTTTACCCAAAGCGTTAGTTTTGACATAGAACCCTAATTTTAACCCAAAGCCCTAATTTTGACCTAAAACCGTAATTCTAACCCTACTTTTGACCCAAAACCCTATTTCAAACCATAAACCCTAATTTTGACCCTAAACCCTAATTTTGACCCCAAACCCTAATTTTGACCCCAAACCCTAATTTTACCCAAAACCCTAATTCTAACCTTATTTATGACCCAAAACCCTATTTTTAACTCAAAACATTAATTCAAACCCTAAACCCTAATTTTGACCCAAAACCCTAATTCTAACCCTATTTTGACCCAAAACCCTATTTTAAACTCAAAACCCTAATTCAAAACCTAAACCCTAATTTTGAACCTAAACCATAAATTTTAACCAGAACCGTAATTTTTCCCAAAACCCTAATTCAAACCCTATTTTTTACACAAAATCCTATTTTAAAGGTAAACCCTAATTCAAACCCTAAACCCTAATTTGGACCCTAAACCCTAAATTTGACCCAGAACCCTAATTTTGACCCAAAAGCCTAATTCCAACCCTAATTGAAACCCTAAACCCTAATTTTGACAAAGAACCCTAATTTTTAACCCCAAACCGTAAATTCTAACCCCAATTTGGACCCAAAAAAACTCTAATTCAAACCTTGACCCAAAACCCTAATTTTGACCCTAAACCCTAAATATGACCCAGAACCCAAATGTTGAGCCAAAAACCCAATTTTAAACTGAAAACCTAATTCAAATCCTAAACCCTATTTTGGACCCTAAATTTGACCGAACCCTAATTTGGAATAGAAACCCTAATTTTACCCAAAAGTCCGATTCTAACCTAAAACCCTAATTTTGACCCTAACCCTAATTTTGACCAGAAACACTAGATTTTAAATTAAAACCCTAATTTTAACCCAAAACCCTAAATTTAACCCAAAGCCCAAATTTTGACCCTAAACCCTAATTCTAACCCTATTTTTGACCCAAAATCCTATTTTTAACTCAAAACCCTAATTCAAACCCTATACCCTAATTTTGACCCTAAACACAAAATTTGACACCGAAACCACAATTTTAACCCAAAACACTAATTCTAACCCTATTTCTGACCCAAAAACCTATTTTTAACTCAAAACCCTAATTCAAACCCGAAACCCTAACTTTAACCCAAAGCCCTAAATTTTGACCCAAAACCCTAAATTTAACCCATAACCCTAGTTTTAATGAAAAACCCTAATCTAACCCAATTTTTGACCCAAAACCCAATTTTAAACTCGAATCCCTATTTCAAATCCTAAACCCTAAAACTGACACAACCCTAATTTTGACCCGAAACCCTAATTTTAAACCAAAACCCTAATTCTAACTATTTTTGACCCAAAACCCTATTTTAAATTCAAACCCTAAACTCTAATTTTGTCCCAAAACCCTAATTCTAACCCTATTTTGACCCAAATCCCAATTTTTAACTCAAAACCCTAATTCAAACCCTAAACCCTAATTTTGACCCTAAACCCATAATTTGACCCCAAAACCTAATTTTGACCCGTAACCCTAATTTTAATGCAAAACCCTAATTCTAACCCCATTTTTGACCCAAAACCCCATTTTAAACTCAAAACCCTATTTCAAACCCCAAACCCTAAATCTGACCCAGAACCCTTATTTTGACCAAAACCCTAATTTGAAGCCAAAAACCTAATTCTATCCTTATTTTTGACCCAAAACCCTATTTTTAACTCAAAACCTTAATTCAAACCCTAAACTCTAATTTTGGCCCTAAACCCAAATTTGGACCACAAACCCTAATTCTAACCCTATTTCGACACAAAACCCTGTTTTAAAATCAAAACCCTAATTCAAACCCTAATCCCTTATATTGATCCTTAACCTTAAATTTGACCAGGAACCCTAATTTTTTCCAAAACCCTAATTCTAACCATAAACCCTAATTTTGACCCAGAACCGTAATTTTGACCTATAACCCTAAATTTTAACCCCCAAACCCAAATTTTAATCCAAAAACCTAATTTTAACCCAAGGCCCTTATTTTGACCCAAAACCCTAATTCTAACCCTATTTTTGACCCAAAATCCTTTTTTAACTCATAACCCTAATTCAAACCCTCAAACCTAATTTTGACCCTGAACCAAAAATTTGACCCGAAACCCTAATTTTTACCTGAAACCCTAATTTTACCCAAAGCGTTCGTTTAGACATAGAACCCTAATTTTAACCCAAAGCCCTAATTTTGACCTAAAACCGTAATTCTAACCCTACTTTTGACCCAAAACCCTATTTCAAACCATAAACCCTAATTTTGACCCTAAACCCTAAATTTGACCCCAAACCCTAATTTTGACCCCAAACCCTAATTTTACCCAAAACCCTAATTCTAACCTTATTTATGACCCAAAACCCTATTTTTAACTCAAAACATTAATTCAAACCCTAAACCCTAATTTTGACCCAAAACCCTAATTCTAACCCTATTTTGACCAAAAACCCTATTTTAAACTCAAAACCCTAATTCAAAACCTAAACCCTAATTTTGAACCTAAACCATAAATTTTAACCAGAACCGTAATTTTTCCCAAAACCCTAATTCAAACCCTATTTTTTACACAAAATCCTATTTTAAAGGTAAACCCTAATTTGGACCCTAAACCCTAAAATTTGACCCAGAACCCTAATTTTGACCCAAAAGCCTAATTCCAACCCTAATTGAAACCCTAAACCCTAATTTTGATTAAGAACCCTAATTTTGACACGAAACCGTAAATTTTAAGTAATTTTAACCCCTAATTTGGACCCGATTTAACACAAAACTCTAATTCAAACCTTGACCCAAAACCCTAATTTTGACCCTAAACCCTAAATATGACCCAGAACCCAAATGTTGAGCCAAAAACCCAATTTTAAACTCAAAACCTAATTCAAACCCTAAACCCTATTTTGGACCCTAAATTTGACCCAGAACCCTAATTTGGAATAGAAACCCTAATTTTACCCAAAAGTCTGATTGTAACCTAAAACCCTAATTTTGACCCGTAACCCTAATTTTGACCCCGAAACACTAGATTTTAAATTAAAACCCTAATTTTAACCCAAAACCCTAAATTTAACCCAAAGCCCAATTTTGACCCAAACCCTAATTCTAACCCTATTTTTGACCCAAAATCCTATTTTTAACTCAAACCCTAATTCAAACCCTCCCAATAATTTTGACCCTAAACAGAAATTTTGACCCAAAACACTAATATTAACCCAAAACACTAATTCTAACCCTATTTCCCGACCCAAAAACCTATTTTTAACTCAAAACCCTAATTCAAACCCAAAACCCTAACTTAACCCCAAAGCCCTAAATTTTGACCCAAAACCCTAAATTTAACCCATAACCCTAATTTTAATGAAAACCCTAATCTAACCCAATTTTTGACCCAAAACCCAATTTTAAACTCGAATCCCTATTTCAAATCCTAAACCCTAAATCGAACACAACCCTAATTTTGACCAAACCAATTTTAAACCCAAACCCTAATTCTAACTATTTTTGACCCAAAACCCTATTTTAAATTCAAACCCTAAACCCTAATTTTGTCCCAAAACCCTAATTCTAACCCAATTTTTTACCCAAAACCCAATTTTAACTCAAAACCCTAATTCAAACCCCTAAACCCTAATTTTGACCCTAAACCCATAATTTGACCCCCAAAACCTAATTTTGACCAGTAACCCCAATGTTAATGCAAAACCCTAATTCTAACCCCATTTTTGACCCAAAACCCCATTTTAAACTCAAAACCCTATTTCAAACCCCAAACCCTAAATCAACCAGAACCCTTATTTTGACCAAACCCTAATTTGAAGCCAAAACCTAATTCTATCCTTATTTTTGACCCAAAACCCTATTTTTAACTCAAAACCTTAATTCAAACCCTAAACTCTAATTTTGGCCCTAAACCCAAATTTGGACCCCAAACCCTAATTCTAACCCTATTTCGACACAAAACCCTGTTTTAAAATCAAAACCCTAATTCAAACCCTAATCCCTTATATTGATCCAAAACCTTAAATTTGACCAGGAACCCTAATTTTTTCCAAAACCCTAATTCTAACCATAAACCCTAATTTTGACCCAGAACCGTAATTTTGATCTATAACCCTAAATTTTAACCCCCAAACCCAAATTTTAATCCAGAAACCTAATTTTAACCCAAGGCCCTTATTTTGACCCAAAACCCTAATTCTAACCCTATTTTTGACCCAAAATCATTTTTTAACTCATAACCCTAATTCAAACCCTCAAACCTAATTTTGACCCTTAACCAAAAATTTGACGAAACCCTAATTTTTACCAAACCCTAATTTTACCCAAAGCGTTAGTTTTGACATAGAACCCTAATTTTAACCCAAAGCCCTAATTTTGACCTAAAATAGTAATTCTAACCCTACTTTGGACCCAAAACCCTATTTCAAACCATAAACCCTAATTTTGACCATAAACCCTAATTTTGACCCAAAACCCTAATTTTGACCCGTAACACTAATTTTAACCCAAAACCCTAATTCTAACCTTATTTATGACCCAAAACCCTATTTTTAACTCAAAACCCTAATTTTGACCCGAACCCCTAATTCTAACCCAAAACCCTAATTCTAACCCTATTTTGACCCAAAACCCTATTTTTAACTCAAAACCCTAATTCAAACCCTAAACCCTATTTTGAACCTAAACCATAAATTTTAACCAGAATGTAATTTTTCCCAAAACCCTAATTCAAACCCTATTTTTTACACAAAATCCTATTTTAAATCAAACCTAATTCAAACCCTAAACCCTAATTTGGACCCTAAACCCTAAATTTGACCGGAACACTAATTTTGACCCAAAAGCCTAATTCTAACCCTAATTCAAACCCCTAAACCCTAATTTTGACAAAGAACCCTAATTTTGACACGAAGTAAATTTTAACCCAAAACCATTTGGACCCAAAAACTCTAATTCAAACTCTTGACCCAAAACCCTAATTTTGACCCTAAACACAAAACCCAATTTTAAACTCAAAACCTAATTCAAACCCTAAACCCTTTTTGGACCCTAAATTTGACCCAGAACCCTAATTTGGAATAGAAACCTAATTTTACCCAAATGTTCTAACCTAAAACCCTAATTTTTAAACTAATTTTGACCGAAACACTAATTTTTAAATTAAAACCTAATTTTAACCCAAAACCCTAAATTTAAAGCCCCAATTTTGACCCAACCTAATTATAACCCTATTTTTTACGCAACATCCTATTTTTAACTCAAAACCCTAATTTTGACCCTAAACACAAAATTTGACCAAACACAATTTTAACCCAAAACCCTAACTTTACGACCCAAAACCTATTTTAAGTCAAAACCCTAACTTTAACCCAAAGCCTAAATTTTGACCCAAACCTAAATTTAAATAACCCAATCTAACCCAATTTTTCACCCAAAACCCAATTTTAAACTCAATCCCTAAATCCAAACCCTAATCAACCCTAATTTTGAACCAAACCTAATTTTAAACCAAATCAAACTTTTACTCAAACCTATTTTAACCCAAAACTCTATTTTTGTCCCAAAACCTAATTCCTAACCCTATTTGACCCAACCCAATTTTTAACTCAAAACCTAATTCAAACCCTAAACCCTAATTTTGACCCTAAACCCATAATTTGACCCAAACCTAATTTTGACCGTAACCCTAATTTTAATGCAAAACCCTAATTCTAACCCATTTTTGACCCAAAACCCCATTTTAAACTCAAAACCTATTTCAAACCCCAGAGCCTAAATCGACCAGAACCATTATTTTTTGACCAAACCCTAATTTGAAGCCAAAACCTAATTCTATCCTTATTTTTGACCCAAAACCCTATTTTTAACTCAAAACCTTAATTCAAACCCTAAACTCTAATTTTGACCCTAAACCTAAATTTGGACCCCAAACCCTAATTCTAACCCTATTTGACACAAAACCACTGTTTAAATCAAAACCCTAATTCAAACCCTAATCCCTTATATTGATCCTAAACCTTAAATTTGACCAGGAACCCTAATTTTTTCCCAAAACCCTAATCTAACCATAAACCCTAATTTTGACCAGGCAGTATTTTTGACCTATAACCCTAAATTTTAACCCCAAACCTAAATTTTAATCCAAAACCCTAATTTTAACCCAAGGCCCTAATTTTAACCCAAAACCCCAATTCTAACCCTATTTTGACCCAAAATCCTTTTTAACTCATAACCCTAATTCAAACCCTCAAACCTAATTTTGACTACGAACCAAAAATTTGACCCAAACCCTAATTTTTTCAAACCCTAATTTTACCAAAGCGTTAGTTTTGACATAGAACCCTAATTTTAACCAAGCCCTAATTTTGACCTAAAACCGTAATTCTAACCTACTTTTGACAAACCTATTTCAAACCATAAATTATAAACCTATTGACCTCAAATCCTAATTTTGACCCCAAACCCCAATTTTACCCAAAAGCCTAATTCTGACCTTATTTTTATCCAAAACCTATTTTTAACTCAAAACATTAATTCAAAGCCTAAACCCTAATTTTACCCAAAACCCTAATTCTAACTATTTTGACCCTAAACCCTATTTTAAACTCAAAACCCTAATTCAAAACCTAAACCTCACTTTTGAACCTAAACCGTAAATTTTAACTGAAAGTAATTTTTCCCAAAACCCTAATTCAAACCCTATTTTTACACAAAATCCTATTTTAAAGGTAAACCTAATTCAAACCCTAAACCTAATTTGGACCTAAACCCTAAATTTGACCGGACCCCTAATTTTGACCCAAGCTAATTCAACCCTATTGAAACCCTAAACCCTAATTTTGACAAAGAACCCTAATTTAACACGAAATGTAAATTTTAATACCCATTTGGACAACCATTGAAAAAACTCCAATTCAAACCTTGACCCAAAACCCTAATTTTAACCCTAAACCCCAAATATGACCCAGAACCAAATGTTGAGCCAAAAACCCAATTTTAAACTCAAACCTAATTTCAAACCCTAACTTTTTTGGACCCTAAATTTGACCCAAAACCTAATTTGGAATAGAAAACCTAATTTTACCCAAAAGTGCGATTCTAACCTAAAACCCTAATTTTGACCAGAACCCTACTTTTGACCCCGAAACACTAGATTTTAAATTAAAACCCTAATTTTAACTCAAAACCCTAAATTTAACCCAAAGCCCCATTTCCTCAAACCTAATTCAACCTTATTTTTGACCCAAATCCTATTTTTAACTCAAAACCCTAATTCAAACCCTATTCCTAATTTTGACCTAAACACAAAATTTGACCCAGAATACAATTTTAACCCAAAACACTAATTCTACCTATTTCACCCAAAAACTATTTTTAATCAAAGCCTAATTCAAACCCCAAACCCCTATCTAACTCCAAAGCCTAAACACACTCCAAAACCCTAAATTTAACCCATAACCCTAATTTTAATGAAAAACCCAATCTAATTAATTTTCGACCCCAACGCAATTTTAAACTCAAACCCTATTTCAAATCCTAAACCCTAAATCGACACAACCCAATTTTGACCAAACCCAATTTTAAACAAAACCGCAATTCCAACTATTTTTGACCCAAACCCTATTTTAAATTCAAACCCTCAAACCTCTAATTTTGTCCCAAAAACAATTCCCACTCTATTTGACCCAAACCATTTTTAACTCAAAACCTAATTCAAACCCTAAACCTAATTTTGACCCTAAACCCTAATTTGACCCCCAAAACCTAATTTGACCCGTAACCCTAATTTTAATGCAAAACCCAATTCTAACCCCATTTTTGACCCAAAACCCCATTTTAATCTCAAACCTTATTGCAAACCCCAAACCCTAAATCACTAAGAACAACTTATTTTGACCAAAACCCTAATTTGAAGCCAAAAACCTAATTCTATCCTTATTTTTGACCTAAAACCCTATTTTTTAACTCAAAACCTTAATTGAACCCCCTAAACTCCAATTTTGGCCCTAAACCCAAATTTGGACCCAAAACCCTAATTCTAACCCTATTTCACACAAAACCCTGTTTTAAAATCAAAACCTAATTCAAACCCTAATCCCTTATATTGATCCTAAACCATAAATTTGACAAAGAAACCTAATTTTTCCCAAACCTAATTCTAACCATTAACCCTAATTTTGACCCAACAGTAATTTTGACCTACAACCCTAAATTTTAACCCCAAACCCAAATTTTAATCCAAAACCTAATTTTAACCCAAGGCCCTAATCTTGACCAAAACCACAATTCTAACCCTATTTTGACCCAAAATCCTTTTAACTCAAAACCCCTAATTCAAACCCTCAAACCTAATTTTGACCTGAACCAAAAATTTGACCCAAACCCTAATTTTTACTGAAACCCTAATTTTACCCAAAGCGTTAGTTTTGACATAGAACCCTAATTTTAACCCAAGCCCTAATTTTGACCTAAAACCGTAATCTAACCCTACTTTTGACCCAAAACCCTATTTCAAACCATAAACCTAATTTTGACCCTAAACTAATTTTACCCCAAACCTATTTTACCCAAAACCCTAATTCCTAACCTTATTTTTGACCCAAAACCCTATTTTTAACTCGAAACATTAATTCAAACCTAAACCACTAATTTTGACCCAAAACCATAATTCTAACCTTTTTTACCCAAAAACCTTTTTTTAAACTCAAACCTAATTCAAAACCTAAAACCTATTTTGAACCTAAACCATAAATTTTAACCAGAACCGTAATTTTCCCCAAAACCCTAATTCAAACCACTATTTTTACACAAAATCCTATTTTAAAGGTAAAACCTAATTCAAACCTAAACCCTAATTTGGACCCTAAACCCTAAATTTGACCTGAACCCCAATTTTGACCCAAAAGCCTAATTCAACCCTAATTGAACCAAACCTAATTTGACAAGAACCTAATTTTGACACGAAACCGTAAATTTTAACCTTTTCAAATCCGTAATTTTAACCTAATTTGGACCCCAAACCAGATTTTAACACAAAACTCTAATTTCAAACCTTGACCAAACGCCTAACTTATTTTACCTAAACCCTAAATATGACCGCACCCAAATGTTGAGCCAAAAACCCAATTTTAAACTCAAAACCTAATTCAAACCCTAAACACTAGATTTTTTAAACCCTAATTTTAACCCAAACCCAAATTTAACCCAAAGCCCAAATTTTGACACAAATCCTAATTCTAACCCTATTTTTGACCCAGATCTTTTTCTAACTCAAAACCCTAATTCAAACTCTATTCCCTAATTTTAAACCTAAACACAAAAATTTGACCAAACACATAATTTAACCAAAACACTAATTCTAACCCTATTTCACCTAAAACCTATTTTAAGTCAAAACCCTAATTCAAACCTAAACCCTAACTTAACCCAAAGCCCTAAATTTGGACCCAAACCTAAATTTAACCCATAACCCTAATTTAATGAAAACCCCTAATCCAACCCAATTTTTGACCCAAAACCCACTTTTAGACTCGACCCTATTTCAAATCCCAACTAAACTGACACAACCCTAATTTTTGACAAACCCCTATTCTAAACCAAACCCTAATTCTAATTTATTTTTCACTCCAAAACCCTTTTTATTCAAATTCAAACCCTAAACTCTAATTTTAGTCCCAAACCCTAATTCCAACCCTATTTTTTAAATCCCAATTTTAACTCAAAACCCTAATTCAAACCCTAAACCTAATTTTTGACCCTAAACCCATAATTGACCCCAAAGCCTATTTGGACCCGTAACTAATTTTAATGCAAAACCTAATTCTAACCCATTTTTGACCCTAACCCCAGTTCCCAACCTCAAACCCTATTTCGAACCCCAAACCCCAAATTCACCAAGACCATCTTATTTTTGACCTGGAGCCCTATTGGAAGCCAAGAGCCTAGTTCTACCTTTTTTTTGATCCAAAACCTATTTTTAACCCCAAAACGTAGCAACCTAAACTACATCTTGGCCCTAAACCCAAATTTGGACCCCTAACCCTAATTCTAACCCCATTTGGTCACAAAACCCTCTTTTAAAATCAAAACCCTAATTCAACACCTAATCCCTTATATTTATCCTAAACCTTAAATTTGACCAGAACCCTAATTTTCCAAACCCTAATTCTAACCATAAACCCTAATTTTGCACCACAACAAGTAATTTTGACCTATAACCCTAAATTTTAACCCCACCAATTTTTAACCAAAAAACCTAATTTAACCCGTAGCCCCATTTTACCCTTAACCCTATTCCCTACCCTATTTTTTAACTCCCTTTAACCTCAACCTAATTCAAACCCCCAACCTAACTTTATTTCAACCAAAAATTTGACCCAAACTCTATTTTTACCTAAGCCCATTTATACCCAAACAAGAGTTTTGACATAAACCCTAATTTTAACCTAAAGCCCTAATTTTGACCTAAAACCATAATTCCTAACCCTACTTACCCAAAACCTAATTTCAAACTATAAACCTAATATCATTTAAACCTACTCTTGACCAAACCCCACTTGACCCAAACCTACACTTTACCTAAAACTCAATTTAATTTTTTTATTTAAGGACTCCAAAACTCCTATTTTTAACTTCAAAATATTAATTCAAACCCTAAACTCACTTCTGACTTCCAAAACCTACTCCTAAACCCATTTCACCTAAAACCCTATTTTAAACTCAAAACCCTAATTCAAAACCTAAACCCACTCTCTTGAACCTAAACCATAAATTCTAACCAACTGCATCTAAAACCTCACCAAAACCTATTTTTTTACACAAAAATCTCATTTTTTAAAGGTAAACCCTAATTACAAACCCCAAACCCCACTGGGACCCCAACCCTAAATTTGACCTAACC
>JAUPTC010002527.1:0-11808 GCA_030762895.1 Sophora flavescens
TCTCAATTCTATTAATTCTTGTTCCCTATAGGTTGCATCGATCTCCTACTCACTCTCGTGCAATACTCGACCGATGTTCCCAATTCAAGTTCTAAAACGCGAATCGCCGCTAGGCCTCAACACGTTTAACTAGTCGATCACGCTAGCATATAATCGACACAATGAAAAAGAATTGGAAAATCATAATTGAATTAAAGGAGAGAGAGTTACATTACATGAATACTATGCCGCCATAGGTGGCTTCATCGATCCCCTTAGACAAGAGGATTAGTTCTCTCGTCCGTAATAACAACGCACGTACAATCGGAATTCATCCTAAGCCTAAGAATTAAGAGAGGAGAAAAGGAGAAGAAACCCCATAATAAGGATTACAAAAGATCTCTCAAAATTCTGATCCAAAAAGTTTTCTTTTCTTTCGATCTGCTCTATTTATAAGGAGGCCCGCAGCGTCACGGCCGTGATGGCCATCACGGCCAGGCCGTGATGGCTTCGCGCGCGCACTGGGATTTGAACATTCGCGACGTGAAGGATGTCTCGCGACGCGAGTCCTCTTGTCACGGCCCGTGATATGAATCGCGCCAAGCCGTGATGTTCTCTCGTCTTGTGTGGCATTTAGGTCACGGCCGTGATATACATCACGGCCAGGGCGTGATGGTCTCGACTGGGTGCTTTTCTGGAGTTCACACACTCGCGACGCGAAGGACGTCTCGCGACGCGAACCTTCCCTTCACGGCCCGTGATGTCAATCACGGCTAGGCCGTGATGGTCTATGACTTGTGTGGCTTTTAGGTCACGGACCGTGATATGCATCACGGCCAGGCCGTGATGGTCTCTGTCTTCCCGTGTCTTAAAACTATCGCGGGGCTTGCTTCCTCTCGGGGGGCGAGAATGTCCAGAATGGCAATCTCAACTATTTCTTGACTTTCCTTAATTCTTAGAGCTTCACTTATGGACCCGAAAACAACACAAGCAACCACAAGCGTAATTCTATCCAAAAGAAGCTAAAAACTACACAAAAGACGCAAAACGAGTCAAAGTCCAACTTAGGAACAAAACAAGGCAAATTTGGCGAAAACGAGAGTGAACTCGAATAAATTGGCACATAAACCCTAGTTCATCTAGTCATAAAACTAGATAAGCTTAGAGGCTTATCAAAACACCCAAAACTTAAACCTTGCTTGTCCCCAAGCAAGCTTAAAACTCAAAAACGACTCAAGACTTGGCAAGCCTAAAGATCTAATCAATTTCGCACAAATTTCATGCGACTTTACAAAACAAATTTTCTTCTTTGATTCCCCCCTTTTTCATCAATGTAATTCCCACATTCATCTACTTTAAACAATTGAGAAATTATCATTCATGCCATCATTACTCTAAATTAAGGCTCAAAGATACACACAAAGGAAGATCACCTATTTCAAACAATTGCCTTCCTCTCAAGGGCAATTAGTGTTTCACTCATTCGCTCAAGTTTGTCTAGGCTATCAACTTTTCACTCACTTTCACATTCTAAGAGCACTCCCCATGAATTTGATTTTCATCTCAAACATAGTTCCCACGAAAACATGCATGCATCATCAATAGGTCTTTCAAAGGTTGTAATGGGGCCTGGCTAAGGGTAGGATAGTGAAGGATATTTAGGCTTAGGTCCCTAGGAACTAAGAGAGCATGAGCATTAAACACATTTCCACTCAAATTCCTTTTTCCATTTTTCATTTGGGCTCGGGTGACTACAGCCTTTTCCTTGCTAATCTTTTTGTTCTGCCCCTTTTCCTTTGGCAATTTTTTTTTTGTTTTCTTCTTTTCTTTTCTTTTATTTTTGCCTTGGGTCAACCTTTATTTTCTTTTTCTCACCCCAATATGGCACATCACCTTGTAGCCACCCCAAACTTAGTTTCTCATAACCTTTCTTTTGTTCATTTCCATGCTCTCCTAATCCTAAGATTGGGTTAACATGGTTTTTCAGATTTTGGCTCGTAATGTAGGGTCATCAAGAAACAATAGGTCAATTGGGCTCAATTTGGCTAACTAGGGAACATGCATTAGGGATGGTTCTTTTCAGGCCAAGTAGTTATTCAAAGAAAATTGCCTAAATCATTTGATGCAACACATAAACATGCAAACCATATAGAGATTCAAGAAAATTCGGGAAAGTGCAACTTAACAGTGATTCACACATTCAAAAACAGAGTTGGAGGCTCAAATCCTCACCTGGACATTTTGCAAACTGTTTGACCGAGATACGATTCCTAGTGTGTGCACCTCCTCACCCCAAACTTATCATAAATCAAGCAATCATAATAAATCTCAAAGTTCAATTTTCAATTTTTCAGTGGGGATCAACTTTTCTATTACTAGAACCTAGGGGGAAATCATCAATGGTCAATATAATTCATATAATTCATGCGATCAATCTATGCTTAATTCAATTAAAATCCAACAAGCTTGCCGACACAACATTCATACAACAACTCTTGATCTTCTCAAATTATTCAAGAGTGACAAACAAAAACAAAACAAAAAGCAAAAATAAAACAAAAGTTCAGAGAAGAGAGAGATACCTAGCTTGGGTTGCCTCCCAAGTAGCGCTTGTTTAACGCCCCGAGCCTCGACTCAAGTCGCCCCTAAGGGTTAATCCGAAGGAAGATCCTGCTTGCCATGCCATTCCTTGGCCTGTTCTTTGTAGGTTTGTGCACTTTTATATACTCGCAAGCTGTTCCCGGACAGCTCATTTAAGTCCAGCATCCTTCTATAATCTGCACGCACTCTCCACTCCGCGATGGTCTTTTTTTGGGATCAACTTGTTGTCTTTCTTGACCACCACGGTTGTACTACCTTTCAACCTTGGTGCTTTACCCTTCTTTTTCATTCCCTTGCTGCTGAGTTCTTTCCTTGCACATTCTTCCCTTGGGAGACTCGGTATGGGTTCCATGTCTCGTAGCCACTCAAGGTAGACTTCATCCCCCGAAGGGCCTTTTTCCTCACTTGTCTTCATCATGAGATCCTACCGATATTGTTGCAAGTGAAGGATCATAGTCTTCTCGAGTTGCCTTTACCTTTTCTCGTTAGGTCCACCACATCCACTCGATATACAGTGACTTCTCTTCGGGTGCTTAATCGCTTCAAAGACATTGAAAACCACCTTATCATCATTCACCCTTAAAGTGAGTTTCCTTGCCGCACATCTATCAAGGCATCCCCGGTGGCCAAGAAGGGTCTACCCAATATGAGAGGTATCTCAAGCATCTTCATCCATGTCGAGCACCACGAAGTCCACCGGGAATATGAACTTGTCAACTTTCACGAGCAAGTCTTCGACTACTCCATAGGGATATTTGATAGAACGATCGGCCAGTTGTAGTGACATTCGCGTATCCTTTACTTCTTTGATCCCTAGCCTCTTCATCATCGAGAGGGGCATCAAGTTGATGCTTGCCCCTAGATCACATAATGCCTTTCCGAAGGTAATTCCCCCCAATGGTGCATGGTATCGAGAAGGAACCGGGATCCTTCAACTTCGGAGGCAGTTTCGTTGAAGAATGGCACTACACTCCTCGGTCAAAGCAACCGCTTTCTTCATCCACAATCCTCCGCTTCTTAGTGAGAAGTTCCTTCATAAACCGAGCATATGATGGCATTTGTTCCAAGGCTTCCGCAAATGGAATGTTAATCAAGTTTTCGGAAGACATCAAGGAACTTATTGAATTGCTTATCCTGTTGAGGCTTCTTCAATCTTTCCAGGATCACGGAACCTTCATGTAGGGCGGAACGTCTTGGGGTTCAACCCACTTCTTCCTTCTGAACTCTTCATCCACAAGTTTCAGCCTTCCCCCTTGCTCCGGTCCCTTGTCACTTGCCAACCCTTCTTTTTCAGTTTGCTCTTCCTCAACATGAGGTTGTTCTCGGGCCCTTGTCATCCCGAGAACTAGTGGTACCCCTGCTAGGTCCTAACACCCTTCCGCTTCTAGTAGATATGACATTGCATTGTCCCTTGGGGTTGTTCTCGTGTCACCTGGAAGAGTACCGGGAGACGCTCATTAAGTTGCTTCGCGATATGTGCTATTTGTGTCTCGAGATTCTGAATTGCTGAACCTGTATGAGTGGCCAACTTGTCAATGGCAGTGTTCATGTTAATTGACACTTTCTCCACTCGCTGCACTCATTTTCTCAAAAGCCAACTCCCACGGTTGTCTTCCACTATCCACATTATTTGCACTGATTAGTCCCGGGAGGACCCTGCTGAGTATTGTTCTGAATTCCAATGTTCGGTCTCAGACCCTGTTGAGGTTGTTGCCAATTTTGTTGAGGGTGTTGTTGACCGACTAGACCACCATTAACATCACTCCAAGCAAATCCCGGATGGTCTCTTCTCATGTAGCCCCTATTCTGATTCTGATTGTTCCTCTGATAGCTGTTCTGGGGCACAGTGTCATAAAAGTTGTGGCAAGAGTCCACATGTTCTTGAGGGAAATTTAGCGGGCAATTGAGTGTCATGATTTCCATTGCAATTTGCACAACCAAGAGGCATTCCCTCGTGTATCGTATTAACCCTCTTGTTCCCAGACAAAGCCTCATTCTGCATCTTCAAAAGTCTGTTTTGCTCTAAAATGGCTTCCATTGTCCCAGAACTGATTCCACTCGAGGTCTCCCTACCACGGTTGTAATCATTATATGACATCTTCTCTAACAGTGCCCATCCGTCCTTAGCCGATAAATATACAAAGGAACCGCCAGCTGCGGCATCACAGTTCATCTGATAACGTCCCTTCAACCCATTAAAGAAATGCTGCACTTTGGAAACAGGGTCAAAGAACGCAGAGGGACATCTTCTCAATAAACCATTGTACCTCTCCCATGCTTCATTGTAGGTTTCGTCCTCCGTTTGCCTGAATGATGTGACGGCTATTCTTGCTTGTGCCGCCTTCTGAGGAGGGAAATATTTGGTTAGGAACCTCTTGTGCCATCCGCCTCCCAAGTTCGATCTTTGTTCCTATCCAAACTATCAACCCAATCGCGAGCGACATCCCTAAGAGAAAGAGGGAAAAGCCACAAGCGAAACTCATCCTGAGAGACTCCCCCGGTCTTCTGCAAGTCACAAGCTTCCAGGAAGCGAGTGATATGTCTATGCGGGTCCTGTTTGCCACTCCCATCAAACTGATTCTCCCGGAGCTGGAATGTGACACATGCTTCAACTCTGAAGGAGTCTGTGTTCAGGTTGCCCCTCACAATAGAAGAGTCACAATCTACCAAGCTTGGTAGATCGTACTCAAAGAGAGGCTTGTAACGAGGAGGAGGAGGAGGAGGATTTTCTTCAGCCATGCCCTCTATTTTAATTGCTTCCAACCTCTTCCTTTCTCTGGCCTCTTTTCTTAATTGCCTCTCGGTCCTGGTGATCTCTGAATCGAATAGCACGTCCTCTTGTAGAAGAGTACCTCGCATACAAAAACAGGCAAAGACCAAGTGGAATCAAAGAAACAGAGAAAATAATAGCAATTAAATAAAATAAAATAAAACTAAAAGTCAGCTTAACCAAACAACCGAATTTCCTAAAAAATTAGGAAAATTGGTTGTGCCAATCCCCGGCAACGGCGCCAAAAACTTGTTGTGACTCCGGCAAGTGTACCGGGTCGTCGCAAGTAATAAAACACGGTAAGAGTCTACCGAGGTCGAACACAAGGATTGGGTTACCAATTCGACTAATTTCGCGAGAAATCCGATAAGTTGATTAAGTAGAGAAAGTGGTTGGAAAGAAAGAGATTGAGATCGCAAATTCAAGAATCAAATCAAATAACGCTACGGGTGATTAAATTCAGAAATAAAAGCATCTAAGGTTTCGAATCCACCTACCCAATCATGCAAAGTACCCAAGTGATGATATTCTCCTCCCTAAGTTCAATTTTAATGTCAACCGGGACCCCTAAATTCTCCTAAATCCACTTCCGTGCTCATTAGGACGTATTCGATGATTTGAGTTAATTACTTGCTAGGTCTCTTAACCCTAATCTCGAATTCTATTAATTCTTGTTCCCTAATGGTTGCATCGATCTCCTACTCACTTTCGTGCAATACTCGACCGATGTTCCCAATTCAAGTTCTAAAACGCGAATCGCCGCTAGGCCTCAACACGCTTAACTAGTCGATCACGCTAGCATATAATCGACACAATAAAAACAGAATTGGAAAATCATAATTGAATTAAAGGAGAGAGAATTACATTACATGAATACTATGCCGCCATAGGTGGCTTCATCGATCCCTTAGACAAGAGGATTAGTTCCTCATGTCCGTAACAACAACGTACGTACAATCGGAATTCATCCTAAGCCTATGAATTAAGAGAGGAGAAAAGGAGAAGAAAACCCAGAATAAGGATTACAAAAGATCTCTCAAAATTCTGATCCAAAAAGTTTTCTTTTCTGTTCGATCTGCTCTATTTATAAGGAGGCCACGCGTCACTGCCATGACGGCCATCACGGCCAGGCCGTGATGGCTTCTCGCTTCCGCGCACTTCGGGATTAGAACATTCGAGACGCGAAGGATGTCTCGCGACGCGAGTCCTCTTGTCACGGCCCGTGATATGAATCACGCCAAGCCGTGATGTTCTCTGTCTTGTGTGGCATTTAGGTCACGGTCGTGATATACATCACGGCAGGCCGTGATGGTCTCGACTCTGGTGCTTTTCTGGAGTTCACACACTCGCGACGCGAAGGACGTCTCGCGACGCGAACCTTCCCTTCACGGCCCGTGATGTCAATCACGGCTAGGCCGTGATGGTCTATGACTTGTGTGGCTTTTAGGTCACGGCCGTGATATGCATCACGGCTAGGCCGTGATGGTCTCTGTCTTCCCAGGTCTTCAAACTCTCGCGAGGCGAGCTTCCTCTCGCGGGGCGAGAATCTCCAGAATAGCAATCTCCACTATTTCTTGACTTTCCTTAATTCTTAGAGCTTCACTTATGGACCTGAAAACAACACAAGCAACCACAAGCGTAATTCTATCCAAAAGAAGCTAAAAACTACACAAAAGATGCAAAACGAGTCAAAGTCCAACTTAGGAACAAAACAAGGCAAATTTGGGCGAAAACGAGAGTGAACTCGAATAAATTGGCACATAAACCCTAGTTCATCTAGTCATAAAACTAGATAAGCCAGAGGCTTATCAAAATACCCCAAACTTAAACCTTGCTTGTCCCCAAGCAAGCTTAAAACTCAAAAACGACTCAAGACTTGGCAAGCCTAAAGATCTAATCAATTTCGCACAAATTTCATGCGACTTTACAAAACAATTTTTCTTCTTTGATTCCCCCCCTTTTTCATCAATGTAATTCCCACATTCATCTACTTTAAACAATTGAGAAATTATCATTCATGCCATCATTACTCTAAATTGAGGCTCAAAGATACACACAAAGGAAGATCACCTATTTCAAACAATTGCCTTCCTCTCAAGGGCAATTAGTGTTTCACTCATTCGCTCAAGTTTGTCTAGGCTATCAACTTTTCACTCACTTTCACATTCTAAGAGCACTCCCCATGAATTTGATTTTCATCTCAAACATAGTTCCCACGAAAACATGCATGCATCATCAATAGGTCTTTCAAAGGTTGTAATGGGGCCTGGCTAAGGGTAGGATAGTGAAGGATATTTAGGCTTAGGTCCCTAGGAACTAAGAGAGCATGAGCATTAAACACATTTCCACTCAAATTCCTTTTTCCATTTTTCATTTGGGCTCGGGTGACTACAGCCTTTTCCTTGCTAATCTTTTTGTTCTGCCCCTTTTCCTTTGGCAATTTTTTTGTTTTCTTCTTTTCTTTTCTTTTCTTTTTGCCTTGGGTCAACCTTTATTTTCTTTTTCTCACCCCAATATGGCACATCACCTTGTAGCCACCCCAAACTTAGTTTCTCATAACCTTTCTTTTGCTCATTTCCATGCTCTCCTAATCCTAAGATTGGGTTAACATGGTTTTTCAGAATTTGGCTCGTAATGTAGGGTCATCAAGAAACAATAGGTCAATTGGGCTCAATTTGGCTAACTAGGGAACATGCATTAGGGATGGTTCTTTTCAGGCCAAGTAGTTATTCAAAGAAAATTGCCTAAATCATTTGATGCAACACATAAACATGCAAACCATATAGAGATTCAAGCAAATTCGGGAAAGTGCAACTTAACAGTGATTCACACATTCAAAAACAGAGTTGGAGGCTCAAATCCTCACCTGGACATTTTGCAAACTGTTTGACCGAGATACGATTCCTAGTGTGTGCACCTCTTTACCCCAAACTTATCATAAATCAAGCAATCATAATAAATCTCAAAGTTCAATTTTCAATTTTTCAGTGGGGATCAACTTTTCTATTACTAGAACCTAGGGGGAAATCATCAATGGTCAATATAATTCATATAATTCATGCGATCAATCTATGCTCAATTCAATTAAAATCCAACAAGCTTGCCGACACAACATTCATACAACAACTCTTGATCTTCTCAAATTATTCAAGAGTGACAAACAAAAACAAAACAAAAAGCAAAAATAAAACAAAAGTTCAGAGAAGAGAGAGATACCTAGCTTGGGTTGCCTCCCAAGTAGCGCTTGTTTAACGTCCCGAGCCTCGACTCAAGTCGCCCTAAGGGTTAATCCGAAGGAAGATCCTGCTTGCCATGCCATTCCTTGGCCTGTTCTTTGTAGGTTTGTGCACTTTTATATACTCGCAAGCTGTTCCCGGACAGCTCATTTAAGTCCAGCATCCTTCTATAATCTGCACGCACTCTCCACTCCGCGATGGTCTTTTTTGGGATCAACTTGTTGTCTTTCTTGACCACCACGGTTGTACTACCTTTCAACCTTGGTGCTTTACCCTTCTTTTTCATTCCCTTGTTGCTGAGTTCTTTCCTTGCACATTCTTCCCTTGGGAGACTCGGTATGGGTTCCATGTCTCGTAGCCACTCAAGGTAGACTTCATCCCCCGAAGGGCCTTTTTCCTCACTGTCTTCCTCATGAGATCCTACCGATATTGTTGCAAGTGAAGGATCATAGTCTTCTCGAGTTGCCTTTACCTTTTCAGTTGGGTCCACCACATCCACTCGATATACAGCTGACTTCTCTTCCGGGTGCTTAATCGCTTCAAAGACATTGAAAACCACCTTATCATCATTCACCCTTAAAGTGAGTTTCCCTTGCCGCACATCTATCAAGGCATCCCCGGTGGCCAAGAAGGGTCTACCCAATATGAGAGGTATCTCAGCATCTTCATCCATGTCGAGCACCACGAAGTCCACTGGGAATATGAACTTGTCAACTTTCACGAGCAAGTCTTCGACTACTCCATAGGGATATTTGATAGAACGATCGGCCAGTTGGAGTGACATTCGCGTATCCTTTACTTCTTTGATCCCTAGCCTCTTCATCATCGAGAGGGGCATCAAGTTGATGCTTGCCCCTAGATCACATAATGCCTTTCCGAAGGTAATTCCCCCAATGGTGCATGGTATCGAGAAGGAACCGGGATCCTTCAACTTCGGAGGCAGTTTCCGTTGAAGAATGGCACTACACTCCTCGGTCAAAGCAACCGTTTCTTCATCCACAATCCTCCGCTTCTTAGTGAGAAGTTCCTTCATAAACCGAGCATATGATGGAATTTGTTCCAAGGCTTCCGCAAATGGAATGTTAATCTGAAGTTTTCGGAAGACATCAAGGAACTTATTGAATTGCTTATCCTGTTGAGGCTTCTTCAATCTTTCCGGATACGGAACCTTCATGTAGGGCGGAAGGTCTTGGGGTTCAACCCACTTCTTCCTTCGGAACTCTTCATCCACAAGTTTCAGCCTTCCCCCTTGCTCCGGTCCCTTGTCACTTGCCAACCCTTCTTTTTCAGTTTGCTCTTCCTCAACATGAGGTTGTTCTGGGCCCTTGTCATCCTGAGAACTAGTGGTACCCCTGCTAGGTCCTAACACCCTTCCGCTTCTAGTAGATATGACATTGCATTGTCCCTTGGGGTTGTTCTCGGTGTCACCTGGAAGAGTACCTGGGAGACGCTCATTAAGTTGCTTCGCGAGCTGTGCTATTTGTGTCTCGAGATTCTGAATTGCTGAACCTGTATGAGTGGCCAACTTGTCAATGATAAGTAAGTTAGGCCTTTTTAAGTGAAGGAACATCATGGACTACACACTTATCCGCGCCCGAGAACTAGGGACCCAATTTAGCCTTTATTTTGGTCTAATTTGACAATTCTTGTGACACCTGAAATTGTAGGTCTCTTCCTTATCTTTCTAGGGACAGCAAGATCACCAAAGACCGATATCTGTAGCTCTTGTTTTGCTCTGCGCAAGGCAACAAGGTCAGGATGAGTGAAAAATCCGAAAATTAACAATGTTTAGCAATTAACCCCAATAATATAAAAGAAAAAACAGTGATTGTAAAAGGTTTCTAATTTTTGTCTCTCTATGGCTTGTGCGGCTGTAAATTGATATTTATGCTTATTAATCCTGACCTAACCCTAGACCAAACTAAAGGCTCTGAATAAGCTTTCCAACAAGGTACCATATGCCTTAATTGGGCTTAAGATGAGTAAGTTAGGCCCATTTAAGTGAAGGAACTTCTTGGATGCGCATGAGATCCGCGCAGAAGAACTCGGGACCAAACTTAGCCTTACTTTTGGCCTAATTTAACAATTCTTGTGAAACCTGTAATTGTAGGTCTCTTCCTTATCTCTTTAGGGACAGCAAGATCACCAAAAACCGATATCTGTAGCTCTAGTTATGCTCTGTGCAAGGCAACAAGGTCAGGATGGGTGAAAAATTGGAAAATTAACAATGTTTAGCTTTTAACCCCAATAATGTAAAAGCAAAAACAATGATTGTAAAAATTATCTAATTTCCGTCTCTCTCGGGCTTGTGCGGCTGTAAACTGCTATTTAAGCTTATCAATCCTGACCTAACCTTAGACCAAATTAAAGGCCTCTGAATAAGCTTTCCAGCAAGGTATCATATGTCTTAATTGGGCTTAAGATCAGTAAGTTAGGCCCATTTTAGTGAAGGAACATCATGGACTGCACACTAATACGCGCCAGAGAACTCGGGACCCAATTTAGTCTTGATTTTTGCCTAATTTGACAATTCTTGTGAAACCTGAAATTGTAGGTCTCTTCCTTATCTTTCTAGGGACTGCAAGATCACCAAAAACCGATATCTGGAGCTTTAGTTATGCTCTGCGCAAGGCAACAAGGTCAGGATGAAAGAAAAATCCGAATATTAACAACGTTTGGCAATTAACCCCAATAATGTAAAAGCAAAAACAATGATTGTAAAAGTTAGCTAATTTTCGTCTCTCTCTGGCTTGTGCGGCTCTAAACTACTATTTATGCTTATTAATCCTGACCTAATCCTAGTCCAAATTAAGGGTCTCTGAATAAGCTTTCCAACAAGGTATCATATGCCTTAATTGGGCTTAAGATGAGTAAGTTAGGCCCATTAAAGTGAAGGAACATCATGGGACGCGCACTGATCCGTATCAGAGAACTTGGGACCCAAAATAGCCTTGATTTTGGCCTAATTTGACAATTCTTGTGTAACCTGAAATTGTAGGTCTCTTCCTTATCTTTCTAGGGACAGAAAGATCACCAAAATCGGATATCTGTAGCTCTAGTTATGCTCTGCAAAAGGTAACAAGGTCAGGATGAGTGAAAAATCCGAAAATTAACAATGTTTAGCAATTAAGCCCAATTAAGACCAATAATGTAAAAGCAAAAACAACGATTGTAAAAGTCGTCTAATTTTCGTCTCTCTCTGGGTTGTGCGGTAGTAAACTG
>JAUPTC010002528.1:0-11800 GCA_030762895.1 Sophora flavescens
GATTATTCTCAAAGGTGGTTCATGAGTCAAACCGATAGGTATAGTGTGACTAGGATTTGAGAACAGTGGATGATCTCCACGTAAGTGATGTGAAGTTAGTAACTAGGAGTCTAGGACTTGGGTAGTGGTTGAACTCAGCGTAGGAGAGGTGGTAACTACTAACAAAGTCAATGAAGGCAATGTCTGAGTAATGAGATGAGAGGGCATGGGCTACAAAAAATGAGGCCATATGGAGAAGTGGAGTGGCCAACCAACCATGTGCGGGGGCTCAAACGGCTAAAACCGACCTTTCTCTTCAAGACAGATTCTTGGTTACGAGCATTAAAGCCAAGATTAACTAGAAATATTCCATTTACTAATATAGATGACTGTTGCAACACTTGAAGCAAAACATTTTATCAAATACACAACGAAATATCGAAGCACCAAGAAAACCTTTCAATTGTCATTGGCTATAATATCTAAATGAACTCGACTAAAATAATTGGCAAAGATAGAGTGAAGAAGTACAGTTCCAAAATTGAATTCCAACTTCAGTCAAATTTCAAGATGCCACAATACTGTCTAGCAAGAGAAACAACAATGACAGAAAAAAGCAGCTCCAGACTTGTACCATACCAATCTTCTAAAGCCTTCTACCCCTTCTACCACTCTTTCTACGAGTGCTATCTGAAGGAATTGGAGTCACATCCTCTGAAAAAAAAAAATTACAGTAGTAAATAACAAATGGCATATAAATGAAACTAAATTAGGAGGAAAAAGAGTGATGCAATGATAAATATACAACTGAGAAAACCAAACATTTAACATTAAATAGGGGAATTGTTACTTCAAAAGAATTGGATACACACACAATCTTAAGAAAAATATTAAATGAAAATGAAACAAGGGAATAAAGAAGAAATGTAGAGTGTGTTAGATGCTTAAAATAGGACACAAATCAAGTTAATAAAGTAGCCTTTATGACAAATACCTATGCGACCAATCTTCATTCCTGAACGAGCCAAAGCACGGAGAGCAGACTGAGCACCTGGACCTGGTGTTTTGGTTTTGTTTCCACCAGTGGCACGGAGCCTGATATGAAGAGCAGTTATGCCCAGCTCCTGCTCCAGAATATAGAGTCCAGTCAATGAAAGCAGGACAATCAAATTATTATAATTCTACCAATTTACTAAACAGCATCTTGTCATAAAAAGCCAATGTATATAACAAAGTTAAAAATCTAATGACCTTGCATCTGGCAGCAACATCCTGTGCTGCAAGCATAGCAGCATATGGAGATGACTCATCTCGGTCAGCTTTAACCTTCATGCCACCTGAAGGTAAGAAGCAAATTACACAAGAGAATACCACAACACTATCAATATCCACTGACAAATGAATCAGATAACATACGAATGTTATCTTAGTGAAATATAAATGGTCACTAAGGCTATGCTTGGATAGACAAAGTGGAATGATTAATAATAGAGTGAAGTGGTAAAAAGAGAATAACACATTGTTTGGGAGTTTTTTAAGTAATGGAGTGTAATGAATAATGATTAATGATAGGAACTCAAACCATTCCATACCACTCAAACCTTCAAATTTTCATTCCCTCCAATTTGAGGGAATGAAATGAAACCCTTCTCTCTTTATGGTTAGATAAACATTTACAATTTTATCCCTTATAACTTAAAACACCATTTTCCTATTATTTCCTCTTCTGTGGTCAGTAAACCTACAACCCCATCTCTTCCCATCATTGTTACAGAAGGGAGTGAAATTAAGAAAAGTCCATACTCGTTATTGCAAATAATTGATAATATATATATATAACTTTAATTTATAGTCATTTTTACTTGTAAATAATGTTGTGGGCAATGAAAATTTAAAAGGCAGTATTGAAAATAAAATTTTTAATTGTCTCCATCCATTAATTACCATTGTGACTTCCAAACAATAAAGTGAGATCTCTCTTCATTCCCTCATTAAAACTTACAAACAATGGAGTGGTATATTTAAATTTTTTTACCTTTCCACGGCATTCTATTCTAAACCACTCAATTACTAACCACTCCATCTCCATCTCCTTCAAAATTCCCAAACATAGCCTATGTGAAAACTAGTAAATTGAGAATGTCAAAGTAATTAAGATAATGTAAAATAAAAACAGTAATGAATGGCTGTAAGTTTTCATTTTCAGAATAAAACGTAATGTTCAGAATCAATTGTAAGCTTAACCAGTTTCACAAAACAAGAATCTCTCAGCTCAAACAAAAAAGATCTTACAAACAAGATATACACTATTAGACAGAAAATCCAAAGGGTGGTTAAAAAAAACTAAAGTACATATGGAACTATTTGAATACATTATCTTAATTTTTTTTTTAATAAAAAAAAAAAAGACGCGGCAATTTTGATGCATTACCAGTGATACGAACAAGTGTTTCTCTTCCAGACAGATCAGTCACGTGCTGCAATCATACAAACCATCTAATCAAAACAAAATTCAGAAAACGGTGATTCAAATAAAATTGGAAAAAAAAACTAAATATACTCACAATGAAGGTATCATTAAACGATGCAAAGATGCGAGCAACACCAAAAACATGTTCACCATCTCTAACAGCAGGGCCAAGAGTGACAGTTTCTTCCTTTGGTTCCCTAACCTTTCTCCTCGACTATAACATTAAAACAACATCATGTTAAAAATGAATTCATCTAACACAACAAAATTTCCATCAACATTAACATAACAAGGTTTGAGATTAACAGTTAGATCTTCATTCACCGTGACAGGATCCAAACTTAGAATTTAAAATCAGAAGCATGTATGGAGAGAAAGCACATGTGAGAAAAACGACATACCATGGTTGATGGTGTAGGTTTGGAGTGCGCTAGGTTTGGTCGTTTGGACGAGGCTTTCTGCGTTCTCAGCTCGAGGCTTCGCAAAGAGACTTCTTTTCGGTTTTTATATGATGGCCGATTAGGGTTTTTGATTTTGGAGAGGATAGCAGAGCCAGAGAGTGAGAGTGAGAGTGTGGGTTTGCGCTGTTGTTGGGCTTTGGCCCTTTGAGAGGCCCAATGCTCTCTATGCCCATTGAACCTATGAAACCCAAAACAGATACCGCAGGTCAAGATGTTTGCAAAAAATATAAATAAGAATCTTTATGATAACCTTTGAGATGTTAAAGTTCTTGTAGAGACTAAAAATATGTTACTTGTACACCACATTTTTTTCTAATACAACACAAAATTCTTAAAAATATTTTAATATCTCCAAAATACCCCCATCTTCTTTCTTCCACTTCCTCTTCCCAGAGAAATAAGCACGTCCCCTAATTGTTTGCCTCATTTCTCTTCATCGTCCATTTGGTTCTCCACTAGCACGTGATAGTTGAATTACTAGACGTATAATCCTGGAATGTATTTTTGGTTCATGTTTAGATACCGAAAGTAGAATCTGGAAAGCATTTTTAAATACTTGAATGTTACTAGAACTTTAATTCTATTACTGTAATTCTTCATTAGCGGAAATATAAGTCCGATTTATTAACCATAATTACAGTATCAAAATTTAATTTCCTGTATGCTAGAAAGTGGCTATCGGAAGCTATTTCCGATAGGTCACAAAATCTGAACAATGTATCGGAATTTAAATTCTGGTATATAAAAGTATTTCTTGGGTGGAGATTCATTAGATTAGGCACCTGGCGCCTCTGCACAAGTTTTATTACTATAGGAGGAGAGGGAAGGAGATGACTGATGATGGTATTTTGAGAATATTAAATATTTTTAAAAATGTTGTGATGTATTAAAAAAAACATGGTGTAAAAAACAACACCTTAAAAATATTATTATAATGAATTCTGAAAAATGAGGTAGTTAAGATTTTTTTCTCTTGTCTTTGTAGATTTAGTGAGTCACAAACGGATGGATCGGATGGATATTTTGATTCGGATTATAATGGATGGATCAAAATAATCCATCAATCCATTTCGATTCATTAAAAATTTATTAAAAAATCAAGCGTCATCCACGATCCACTTAATAAAAAACCATCAAACCCATCCATTAGTCATTCTTATATGGATGGATATCCCACGCATCCATTTTAAAATACATTTTATACTAAAATTTTACTTTAACAATTTTTATGTACTAAATATTTTCTCTCTAAAATTTTAGGACCTTAATTAAATACATGAACTTTTACTTATAATAATAAATTTTTTTGACACACTTATAATAATTAGAAATGTAAAATAATTTTGATTATTTTAACCAAATATGTATCAGGTGCATAGCAAAAATGTATGATGCATCAATGTATTAACAGATAAAAAATTCATTCGTATTGATTAAAAACAACTCTCTCTCTCTTTCTGTGTGACATAAGTCCATAACCAATCCATTGGTTATATGGTGGGAACAAACAAACTCACTTTTGCAATGGTCAAACATGGGTTTGACTATTTTTTAAGATAAAGGCTTTGGATGTAGGCGAATTTGAATTACGTAATCAATTATATCATAAATAATTTGAAGTAGTTTTCCGCTTTGGATTGAAAAATCAAACTTGCTTTTAAAATAAAATCATCCAAATATAAATCACTTCACTTCAAACTCAATTATATTGAAATCAATTTTACAAAATCAATTTTATTCAAAATCACATTTATCAAATGCTCATCCAAACACGTGGAAGCAATTTCTCTCACTGAAGCATGGAAGCAATTTCTCTCATTGACACTCACTCTCCAACCAGCGAAGGAGACAAAGTCCATAACCAATCCATGTTAAGCAATACTCAGAATGCGGTGGACGACGTGTTGGTCTTTTTTTTCTTCGCTCAAAATGGGAGTGTAACTCTTTATTTTTGGTGTCCAATCGATTTAAAAAAAAAGAAGGACGGATCATTATCCATCTGCGCTAATAAAATGGATCCAATTCAATCTACCTAGTTTTATTATTATTGTTGGATGAGTTGGATGAATTTTATTATGGATAGGCTGATAGGCAAATGGTCCATAAATTCTTTTGCCAGACTTAATATTTACAGCCATTTGTATTAAACTGAAGAAAGATGTGACGTGAGAATTGAGATTAAAAAAGAACGTCATGAAAATTTGCTAGATTAACATGAAATATTTGTTTATGAATTATGATGATATTGACTTGATGCCAATTCTTTGAAAGTAATGCAATCGTAATGATTGCTGTTATTATGTTAAATTTGTCCGGTTCAATAGAATTATTTATTATTAATGGGTAGTATTTGTTCAATGTTTCGCCACAAACTATGTTTTTTTTTTTCTAAAACCAAAAGACAACAAATAGTTAGAGACAAATTTCTTTCAGAGATGTAAAAATAAGTGAAGTAAGTTTTGTCTCTTCCAACAAAATCATTTTCATACATATGATAAGAATTGAACCCCTGATATTTATCAACTATGTGAGCCTTGTTGATGTTGGTCCACAAACTATGTCCTATTTAAACTCTGAGTTATATAATTTATTTTTTCGTAAATAATATTGGTTTCATATAGCAGAAGTAAGAAATAAAATTTCTGAACAAGTAGTACTGTAGTAATATACTGAATGAGCTTTGTTTTTCAAACCAATAAACATTGTTAAACTGTAATGCCAATGACAATGCAAATAATATAGAAGAATCAAGGAAATCAAGAAATGATGCTGCTGAAGATTCCAAGTGCCTCACCAAGTCCCACATGGTTGGAGTGATGAAACCGGGGTGCCTAGTCACCAATCACTCCACTCACATTTCCTTCTAGAAGCACCTTTATTCTCTCCTCTAACAAATCCAATGAAAAGTAGGTCGAGGATGATTCAAGAGATTGGCACCTGATGATACTTACATGCTCCCTTCCCTTCAGATAAAATAGCATAGTAGCTTCATCACCGTAATGTGGAGCATTTCAAGTAATACAAAGCCTCCATCTTTTATTCTCTTGATTATGTTTGCCTTTCTTGCTTTTTCTTACTTTCCTTAAAACTTGAGATGGTATCGAGAGGCGTCTAGCTCTACGCCTTGCGCAACTCGATGGCCAAAGGAAGCCTCTAACAATAACAACAAGATGGTGGTGTTGTCACTGCACTCCATCACAAGATCCCTCCGGTCCCCTATTATGTTCACTCGGAGATGGACCTTCATCTGTTGTGGTCACTCCTGTGTTGAATGGTTCAAACTATCATGCTGGGGCTCGATCCATGAGAAGAGCCTTAGGTGCTAAGAATAAGTTTGAGTTTGTTGATGGAAGCATACCCGTCCCCGATGGCTTTGATCCAAGTTACAAAGCTTGGAGCCGTTGCAATATGATCATCCATTCCTGGATAGTAAACTCGATGATTTGAATCTATTGGACAGAGCATTGTCTTCCCGGAAAATGCCATTGATGTATGGAATGACTTGAAGGAACGATTCTCACAAGGAGATCTCATCAGGATCTCGAAAGTTGCAACAAGAAATCTATGGATTAAGGCAAGGTTCTCTCTCACTAGAATTTTATTCTGAGCTAAAAATACTTTGGGAAGAATTAGAGACCTACATGCCTATTCCTTAAGTTTGCCCTATAAAATGCACATGTGCTGCCATGAGAAATGCTAGGCACTTTCATACTCTTAACTATGCTATAAGATTTCTAACTTGGATTAAATGAGAATTTCTCAGCTTGTAAGATCACGATTTTGTTGATGGATCCTTTGCCTAGCATGAACCGAATCTTTTCTATGGTAATCCAACATGAGAGGCAAGGGAATTTTAGTAATGTTGATGATTCAAGAGTGCTCATAAATGCCGTGGATTATAAGAGACCACAAGGAAGAGGAAGAGGATTTGGACAAAATTCAGGATCCAAAAGGTATGCACTCACCGGTGGAAGAAAAGTCACACAATTGACACTTGCTGCCAGGAAGCATGGCTTCCTCCTCACTTGGGGAGAGAAACAATGGTTCAATGGCAAATAATGTTTCAAATGAAGGTGCCGAGATGTTGAAGACCACTCAACCAATGGAGATGCTAAATCGGGTCCACCTATCTTCACCCACGAGTATGGAGAAATTGATAAGCCTAATTCAAGGTTACGGCATCAACCAAGAACCTACTTCAATAGCCAACCATGTTATTTCATCAACTCATTTTGGTCATACACCAACCGAGAAAAACAAGTCACAGTAACATATTCACCTCTTCTTCTTTTAGTAGTTTTACTCTTGGCTCTTGGATCATAGACTCAGGAGCTAGTGATCACATATGTGCATCTCTAAAATGTTTTCAAACCATTAGTGATATAAAACCAGTTAATATTAGACTCCCCAAACGGTCGGTTTTCAATTGCTAAACATCCTTGGCACAAAGAGTTTTTCCCCGGTTTTTCCATTACGAAGTGTTGTATGTGCCTAATTTCTCTCTAAACTTAATTTCGGTTTCAAGCAGCAATTTAAAATGTGCAGTCTCATTTACTGATTCCATGTGTTTTATCCAGGACCAGAAGTCACAGAGGACGATTGGTTCTACTGAGAGGTTTGAAGCGGCTATATCACCTAGTTGTTGATGCCAAAATGTCCGTTTGTTCTAGTGCACAAGCAGTGACATACAAACTCTACCTGAAAATGCCTTATGGCACTTTAGATTAGGCCACCTATCTACTTCTAGAATGACCATTTTAAATTCTGATTTCCCTTTGTTGTTGTTGATCCAAATGCAGTTTGTGATGTTTGCCACTTTGCCAAACATAAGAAATTGCCTTACAAATTGAGTATTAATAAAGTCTTGCACCTTATGAACTAGTTCATTTTGATATTTAGGGCCATTGGCCATTCAATCTGTGCATGGTCACACCTATTTCCTAAGCGCATTAGATGATTTCAGCGAGTTCACATGGATGACATTGCTAAAATCAAAGGGGGAAGTGAGACTACATGTCGAATTTCATAAAACTAATTGAACAACAATATAATGCAAAGGTTAAGGCGTGAGAAGTGATAATGGACCCCGAATTCATAATGCCTCAATACTATGCCTCAAAAGGAATTGTACACCAAACAAGTTGTGTAGAATCCCCACAACAAAATGGAAGAGTTGAGAGAAAACATCAACACATTCTTAATGTAGGAAGGCTCTTGTTTCAATCAAAATTACCTAAACAATTTTGGTCCTATGCCATACTTCATGCAACTTACATCATAAATAGGGTCTAGTCCTCTCCCTTCAAAACAAGTCACCATACTTCCTTCTATACAACAAATCACCCAATTTACATGACCTAAAGGTTTTTGGTTCACTGTGCTATGCTTCAACTCTTCGATCCATAAGCAAACTTGAGCCTAGAGCCAGGAAAGGCATTTTTCTTGGCTATAAGGTTGGTGTGAAAGGAACTGTCATCATGGATCTCAACAACAGAGAGATTTTCATCTCGAAATGTGACTCACCATGAGCACATTTTCCCATATAAATCATGCTCACCCATTTCCACTTGGAACTATCATTCCACACCCTTATGTTACGTTTCACGACAATAATGTACCCAAACACCATCCCCGCAATCCCCTCGGCCCTCTTGATCAAACTGACACCAACATTGAACCGAACCCACCTATTCACCGAACCTGCACTCCGATATCATTCACTCTCACCGATGCACCTGATGTGACGAAACAGCCTTTGCTTCACCAGGAGATCCACTGGCAAAGGCAAAAACCACGCATTTGAATGACTATGTGTGTAGCCTTTCAACTACGATGAAGCAATTGCCTGGGTATATCTTATCTATTTCTTCCTTTCATTCTTTTTCTAGGCTTTCACTGCACCATCATGCTTATTCACTATCTATCTCCACACTCTTGAGCCACATACATACCAACAGGCAAGTAAGTATGAATGTTGGAGAAATGCCATAAGAAACTTGATTAGATGCTCTTGAGAAAGAATGGTACATGGATCCTAGTTGATTTACCTGCTAATGTGAAGCCAATTGGAACAAGTGGGTTTATAAAGTAAAGCATCGAGCAGATGGGACCATTGGAGAGATACAAGGCAAGATTAGTTGCCAAGGGATCAACCAAGTAGAGTCTGGACTTCTTTGACACATTCTCTCCTGTGGCCAAACTTACCACAGTAAGGACTCTATTAGCTCTTTGCTTCCATTCACAATTGGCATTTCACATCAATTAGATGTAAACAATGCCTTCTTGTAGTGATTTACATGAAGATGTTTACATGGTGGTTCCACAAGGCATTTTGCTCAAAGTCACCAAGGGTGCAAGTTGCTTAAATCTTATACTGGACTTAAGCAAGCCAGCGAGTAAATGGTATGAGAAGTCGACATCTTCCTTTCATTAGTGACATACCATCAATCAAATGCGCAATCCATTCACTCTTCACAATATAAGAATGGAGACATCTTCAATGCACTCTTGATCTATGGATGATGTTGATCTTTCAGAAATTCCACAATCAATTCACCTTAGAATCAAAGGCATCCGGACTTTCATTTAAAATCAAAGATTTAGGCACTCTAAAAGTACTTTCTTGGCCTAGAGGTTGCCTTTTCTAAGATGGGAATCTCTTATGTCGAGGAAGTATTGCTTTGGATCTTTTACATGAATCAGTGATTGCTTGGTCAAAACCAAAGAAGACACCTTGACCATTCTATCCAAACTACATCGGAATGATGAGAGGGAAATCACAGATATCGAGTAGATAGAAGAACTCGATTGGAAAAGCTTTATACGTAACACCTTTACCAAGACTAGATATCACATTTGCCAGCTCGACAACTCCGCCAATACCTAAGCTAAACCCACTATGACACATTATCATGCGCATGTAGGGTTGTTAGATATCTAAAGAATAATCCTGGCGAGGGTCGCAGTTGTTCACTTCAGGAAAATCAGAAATACAACTTTTAGGATTTTCTCGATCGTTGATTAGGAGCTGGTTTTTGACTCCAGGAGGTCAATGGAGGTATTATTTCTTCCTAGGATAAACTTGATCTCTTGGAAAGCTATAAACAGCTTAAACCGTATCCGGATCCTCCTCCTGCAGGACAGTATAGTAGCACTTTCTCCCACCGCTACATGGAATTGCATGGCCAATTACTCTTACAAGACTTACACATCGCTTCGTTCCCAGAACACACCCGATTGCTATCTTAGTGACAATCAAAAGCGCTATGCAGCATTGCAGCCGTAACCATGGTTCTTCATGAAAGAACAAAGCATTTGGAGATAGATTGTCACTTTGTTATCGAAACAAGGTTCTAAGATGGTGTCCTTCGATTATTGCCATTTCTTCCATCAAAGGAAAGCAGTTGGTGATTTCTTCACTAAAGCATTATCACCTCCATCATTTGTTCCTTTTCATTTCCAAAGTTTCGGCATGATTGATATATACCATGCTCCAGCTACGGGGATGTTAAACAGAATGCCAATGACAATGCAAATAATATTAGAAGAATCAAGGAAATCAAGAAATGATCTTCATGAAGATTCCAAGTTCCTCACTTAGATCCCACATGGTTCGAGTGATAAATCGGGGTGCACAGTCACCAATCACTCCCTCACATTTCCTTCTAGAAGCACCTTTTATTCTCTCCTCTATAAATCCTAACGTAGTAGAGGCTGAGGATGATTCAGGAGTATTGGTATATAGGATAGCTTCATGTTGGCTAGCACTGTATAAATAGCACGAAAAGCTCATCAACGTAATGTGGAGCATTTCAAGTAATACAAAGCCTCCATCTTTTTATTCCTCTTGTTATGTTTGCCTTTCTTGCTTTTCTTACTTTCCTTAAAACTTGAGAAACATTACTATAGCTCGCTAAATTGACATTTTGATGGACAACATCGCGATGACCGACGATACAGCGCTCGCAGCGGCATCGACGCGCCCATTGTGTGGTACTGTAGCACTTTTTTTTAAAAAAAAATTAAAATTTTTTTGTAAATAAAGCCGCGATTAGCATGTGTCAATATCGGTGAACAGGGTAAAAATGCTCCTGGTGAATTAACCACATATTTGAAGGCATTCACCAGATAATTGAACTACGTTCACCGGGGACACCTAAGGGCATCCACAACCCAATTTTTAGTATAGCATTCACCATATTGGCGATTCACTGTATATTGAATCCACGTGTAGGATAATCTAAGGCATCCAAACTTGGTTTTAGTATGGGCATTCACCGATATTGAAGGCACTCACGTGATAATGAACTACGTTCACCGGATAATCCTAAGGCATCCAAAACTTGGTTTTAGTATGGGCATTCACTACTATTTTTAAGGACATCTAGCGAGATAATTGAACTACGTTCACCGATAATCTAGCATCGAAAACTTGGTTTTAGTGGCCGGGAATTCACCATATATTTGAAAGACGTTCACAGGATAATGAACTACGTTCACGGAGCAATCTAAGGCATCCAAAACTTGGTTTTAGTATGGGCAGTCACCACATATTTGAAGGCACATCGAGAGTCTATTTGTACGTTCCCGTGATATTGACACACTTAATCAAAGAAATTTTATTTACAAAAATTTAAATTTAAAAAAAAAAAAAAAAAAAAGTCTTTACGGTGCGGATGCATTTAGAGTCTTGTATTTGTCGTGACATTTATTCCATCTGATACGGTATATTTGTACATTTCTATGTCAATTTAGCATTTTTATTTTATAAATCACCGATCAAACCCTGGCCACTGAAGCATACGCCGAGTTAAGATGCAGTCAAACTTTTAATCGTGACACTTCTGGATAGCAACACCACATGTGGGTTTTTGTACAAGCTTAGGATGAA
>JAUPTC010002529.1:0-11757 GCA_030762895.1 Sophora flavescens
ATGAATATTCCTTTGAGCAAATTCTATAAATTCTCCCACCCCCTTCAAATACTAAAGACTAGTGCGCTTACAAACCATCCAACTACGATCCATAACTAGATAGGTTCTGTAGATATACAAAACATATATCCAAGGCGTTTAAAAATTATTTCAAATTTACACCATTTTCAGGTTTCTTTAGACAGAAAAGAAATAAGCAGATGAAGATAAATTAACAAAACAGAATTCCAATGAGCAATATATTGTTGATGTCACATGCTACAAGCAACTCTAAATTTCTTCCCATTTTGAAATAGGTCATGATAGCAGAAGAAAAACAAGAGAAAACACAAAACCCACGACCAGAAATAGAGACATTCCAAACAACTCAAACTCACAGTTTCAAGTTTCAACTACAGAGACTACAGTTTCAACATACACTCAAAACCAAAAATAAAAAAAATGTGCCCTAAAGGCTCACCAGAAATAGGTGCTCGTGTGGTGGCCAACTTTCGATGTGGTTACTGAGAGCAGAGGGACAAGGAGAGTTAGTGTGCGGGAAGGGGAAAGAGAGATGTCAAGTTATTGCAAAGAATGAGTGGGAAAGACAGAGTTAAGGTTAAGAGTGTACCTCACGGTGGTGGGGAAGAAGCCCTCGCGGTGGTTGCGGTGGAGATGAGCTCGCGATTAGGGCAGAGTGAGAGTGAGAGTGAGAGTTGAGAGTCGAGTGAGAGTTGAGAGTCAGAGTGAGCGTGAAAGAGAAGAACGAGAGGCGCATGAGCGGCGCGAGGAATACGGCGTGGGTGTAAAGCGTTATAATCAAAAACCAAAAATGAAACAACATTTTACGTCAGTCGTTTGTAGCAACTGACGTTAAAGGTAATCTATTTAATGTCAGTTGTCTTAAGAAACTGACGTTAAAAGTCATTGTTTACGTTATAATCAAAATAAAAAATAAAACAACATTTTACGTCAGTTTTTGTAACAACCGGCGTTAAAAATAAATATTTTTATTTAAAAACACTTTTTAACGTCGTTGATGAAGACAATCGACGTTAAAAGTGTATAAAAGTTTCTGCAAAAACATTAATTCCTTTGACTCATTGTGCTACTTACCCATGAGCATTAAGTTTATAGATCGTTTTCAAGAAAATCAGCTAGTCTCTTTTCTCTATATAAAGTATCATTCTCTCATATCGATCTGATCTGACCTCTTCTTTTCCTCTATATTTCATGCGTTTTCTATTCCTTCACAAAATGGCTCCGAGACTTTTGTTATTTCTTCCTATACCTAGACTTAAAGGTCTCTGTCCTAATGGTCAAAACACTTCTGAGGTTGAGTAAATTACGTAACATGGATGGTAAGGTTGTGTAAATCACGTAATGTGATTTACTCACTTTATTTCACCCCAGCCATCCCTTTCACTCTGCTTTGGCCCCAAGTGATTATGGATTCAAGACGATGCATCAAGGAATTCCAGTGAAGGAGGTGATGCAAAGATCCCTTTCACTGCTAGTGACTGTGGATTCACGATGCATCATGGAATTCAAGTGAGAGAGGAGATGCGTCGATCCATCCATTGGAGTTTCTGAGGACAGGACTGAGAAGAAAATGATATTGAAGCGGAAACTTTTTATATTTTAGGGCTATGTTGCAGAAATTTTTTATCTTTTAATCATGTAATTGTAACTTATGAATCGCTTCAATGAGATACGATTTGATTATACATATATAACTTGTTTTATGTTAAGTATTTATTTATTTTAATTTGCACAAGAATTTGTTTACTAATTCAAGCTAATTAATTAAGATTAAAAATAAACTTGTTTAAAAAAAAAGTTTATAAATAAACTGCACTATATATATGGAGTGACCTGCGTTAAGGGTGACAACAGGGCATTTCAGATAGGGATATAGGATTATTTACGTCAGCTATTTATTTAACTGAAGTAAAATCAAACTTTAACGTCGATTGTATAAACAAGCTGACGTTAAAAATAAATATTTTTATTTTAAAAACAATTTTAACGTCAATTGTTGAAGACAAGCGACGTTAAAAGTGTATAAGTTTCTGCAAAAACATTCATTCCTTTGACTACTGTGCTACTTACCCATGCACCTTGTAACTTAATCCTCTTAATGAGCATTAAGTTTATAGATCAGTTTTCAAGAAAATCATAGAGTCTCTATTCTCTATATAAAGTGCCATTACGACGTATCGATCCTGTAATACACCCTCTTCTTTTCCTCTATATTTCGTGCGTTTTCTATTCCTTCACAATATACCTCTATCATATTTGAGGTGTTGTTATTTCTTCCTATACCTAGACTTAAAGGTCTCTGTCTTAATGATCAACAAACTTCTGAGGTTGAGTAAATCACGTAACATGGATGGTAAGGTTGGGTGAATCACGTAATGTGATTCCCTCACTTTATTTCATCCCCCTGGCCTTATCCCTTTCACTCCCTTTTTCGCATGAAGTGACTGTGGATAAAACAGACTGAGCATCAAGGAATTCAAGTGAGGGAGGAGATGCATCCTTTAATTGGAGTTTGAGGACGGAGGATCGAGAAGAAAATGATGTTGAAGCTGAAACTTTGCATCCATTGGAATTTACGAGACAGGGACGAGAAGAAAATGATGTTCAAGCATAAACTTTTTTATATTTTAGGGCTATGTTGCAGAAATTTTTTATCTTTTAATCATGTAATTGTAACTTATGAATCGCTTCAATGAGATACGATTTGATTATACATATATAACTTGTTTTATGTTAAGTGTTTATTTGTTTTAATTTGCACAAGAATTTGTTTACTAATTCAAGCTAATTAATTATGATTAAAAATAAACTTGTTTAAAAAAAAAGTTTAGAAATAAACTGCACTATATATATGGATTGACCCGTGTTAAGAGTGACAACAGGGCATTTCAGATAGGGATATATGATTATTTACGTCAGCTATTTATTTAACTGAAGTAAAAATCACACTTTTAACGTCAGTTGTATAAAAAACGGCGTTAAAAATAAATATTTTTATTTTAAAAACACTTTTAACGTCAGTTGTATTAAACAACCGGCGTTAAAAGTGTATTAGTTTCTCGCAAAAACATTCATTCCTTTGACTACTTTGCTACTTACCCATGACTGCTGTGCTACTTACCCATGCACATTGTAACCTATAATCCTCTTAATGAGCATTAAGTTTATAGATTAGTTTTCAAGAAAATCTGCTAGTCTCTCTTCTCTATATAAAGTACCATTCTTCCGTATCTCTGTAATACAGCCTCTTCTTTTCCTCTATATTTCGTGTGTTTTCTATTCCTTCACAAAATGGCTCTGAGACTTTTGTTATTTCTTCCTATACCTAGACTTAAAGGTCTCTGTCTTAATGGTCAAAANCTTCTGAGGTTGAGTAAATCACGTAACATGGATGGTAAGGTTGGGTGAATCACGTAATGTGATTCCCTCACCTTATATCATCCCATCCCTTCACTCTTCTTTGGCTCCAAAGTGACTGTGGATTCAGATGGAGCATCAAGGAATTCAAGTAAGGGAGGAGATGCATCCATTGGAGTTTTTGAGGACAGGACTGAGAAGAAAATGATGTTGAAGCAGAAACCTTTTTATATTTTAGTGCTATGTTGCAGAAATTTTTTATCTTTTAATCATGTAATTGTAACTTATGAATCGCTTCAATGAGATACGATTTGATTATACATATATAACTTGTTTTATGTTAAGTGTTTGTTTATTTTAATTTGCACAAGAATTTGTTTACTAATTCAAGCTAATTAATTAACATTAAAAATAAACTTGTTTAAAAAAAAGGTTTAGAAATAAACTGCACTATATGGAGTGATATGCGTTAAGAGTGACAACAGGGAGATGACAACGAAAGAAATGAGTTTCATAATTATTTCGTCGAGTTATTTATTTAACTAAGTAAAAATCACACATTTAACGTCGATTGTATAAACAAGCGACGTTAAAAGTGTTAAAATCACTTTTAACGTTAGTTTTTTACACAACTGACGCAAATAGTGATTTAATATTTACAAAACTGTCACCGCCTCATTTTTAACGTCAAACATATGGTCAACTGACGTAAAACGTTCCCGTATATTCCACTATTTCCACTAGTGTTTGTTGTAAGATGATAATCTTCTAATGCATGTTATTCAAACTAATTTCTTTTTACTTATCATCATCTTTACTATCCATTTCTTCACTTGCATGTTGAAAAAGAACCTTCCTATGACCCTTGATGATGGGTGGCCGAAACCCAAATTGGAGGAAAGGTGGTGGTTTTACAAAACTTTTCACATGCATGTTGGTTACCAATATTGTTATATGTTCATGACTTCAACTTATGTTTCTAAGGAAAAAAAAAAAAATCCTTTTTCACATAAAAATGATTTTAACAAAACCCTAATCATCTTCATTTTTTATTTTTGTATAGTATGAGTTGATAAATTCATCCAACCCTATGATCATGGTGTGGGCCGAAAAACACCAAGAGGGAAAAGGATGAACTTTGATGAAAATCTCACATGTCTAGTTTTAAGAACTTTGATTTATGCGTGTCTTTTTTTTTAACTTATGGATTTTATCAAAATATGTTTTCCTTCCTTAATATGATTTTGTGGCCAAAACTCTAAAAATATAGAGTTAGTGAAGCCTAACCTTGAATCTTTAGGAAGGATGCATGTATGACAATCTAATTCCTTTACATGAATGATTTAATATGGAGTTTTGAAAATTTTAAAACCCCTAGCCTTTTTATTTTAATAAGGCCGAAACTCATATGAGGAGTTGATGAAGTCTTGTTCAATTTTTTTAGTTGAATGATGCTTAAAAACATTATATTAGTACATGGAAGAAATTAGATTGTTGAACAATACTATTTTCAACTATATTGTGTGAAGGCCGAAACCTATGGTTAATGAGGCTAAGAGTTCAAAATTTAATTTTCAAGTTTTGAGCTTATATTTGGCCTTTTTGATACTTAAGGAGCTTAAATCCAAAAGCTTGTAAAAATTTAAAATCTCTAGCATGAATTTTTTTAGCATGGCCGGAAACATGCATGGAGGTTTTAGAGGAATTTTATAAAATTTTTACCTTATGATAAAATATTTGTTTTGTTTAGATTGCAATCGTAACTTGGATCTCTAATGCGTTTTCCTTAAAAGCGAGGAAACTATGGTCTTTTTACTCATCAAGTTAAGGTAAGGGGGGAAAGCCCGAGGGATATTGAAATTGTGGTAACTATATGCTTGTATGATTGAATTGTTTGAATATGTTGATGTTGTGCTATATGAGTGAAAAATTTGGATTGTTATATGATTGTGTGTTTTAATTCCATGAAATCATTCTATAGTTGTTGTTTAAGTGGTTGTTTTGAATTATTTGAATTTTTATGTGACTTTGATAATATGTTGGATTGAATGATATGTTAAATGTAATAAGTTGCTTACGTTGTAAGTTGCTAAAAGTTGTGTTGATTGTTGCATAGTAGCCTAACCATTGGTTAGAGCCCAATCCTTAAGGAAAGATAAAAGCCTTAAGAAAAATTATACACAAGTTGAAAGATAAATATTTCTAAGTTGAAACATATTTTAAAGGAGAAGGTAAATATTTTTATAATACTTGGTGAAAAATTTAAGAGGTTGAAAATAAAGATGCTATTCATAGAGGTGAAAAGAAAGTATTTTAGAAAAATTTAAGGATGTTATCTATAAAAGTCTAAATTTTTGGAACTACTTTATGATGAAAAATTTTAATTGAGAACAGACCAAATTCTTGGTTCCTTACCAAAAAGGATATTTTTTTTTACTCTCAATATGTTATGCAAAGTTTCTTCTCAAAAGTCTCTATTTTTGGAGAAAGAGGATTTTTTTCCAAAGTAAAGATAGGCTTTTAGAAAAAGAGATGTTATTGTATTTTTTAAGAAATTTCAAAAGAAAACATTTCTCAAAGAAAAAGGTTTTATTAAAATAAAAATACCCGCTAACTTGGATAAGTTACGGAAGTTTTATTTTTGGATTTTGTATTTTCACCGAGCGAAAAAGTAGAAAAGTTGAAAAACTGAACCTAGTAACCGAGACGTCGAGATACTAGTATTTTAAAAGTACGTTGATATATGATCCGCGTTACGTTATTATGGACTATGTTCCAAACTACGTTGCTATGGACTGTTGTCCTATACATGTTGAATTGAAACATGGTTAAAGTGATAAAAAGGTGAAAACTGTTTTCTACGACCACAAAGTCCAAGGACTGATTTATAAGTTCAGGACTGTTGTGATTCGACATTCGGACTTAAGGTCCTGTGTTGATAATAAAAGTTGCAAGACATTTAAAATATTGGAAAGTCGTGAGCTCTAAGCCTCGACAAAACGGAAAAGAGCAGAACACAAAGAAAAGCTGAAAACAAAAATTGATTTTCTCATGCATTCATTTTGGGCAGACGTGCCAACGTTGTTTTTGTATGAATATCTGAAAAGGTCAGGTATTTCATGCTACGTTGTTCCGTGTGAATATCTGGAAGGTCCACGTACTTCATGCTACGTTGTTTCATTGTGCCTGGATGGACAATGAAGTCCATTAGCCGGGATTACTGTGCCTTGTGTTGGACGGTATGCTATGGACATCCACGTACGTTGCACATTGTGCCAGGATTTTGGGCAGTGTAGTGGAAATTACGTTGTGCCTAATATATCTGGCAATCGAGCCTGATCATCTCAATTTTTTTTATAAAGTTGAAAACTCCTGAGTCTTGCATAAAAGTTGAATTTTCAAAAACATCATTGTTTTTCAAAGTGGATAATGAATTGCTGTGATACTATGTTTAGTTCAATATTTCTCATGCCGTGAATATGATGATATTTGTTGTATATGATGTTTGTGGTGCAAGTATGTAGTTATCATGATTATCCATATATTGGTATCTCACCCTTGCATTTTGTTTGTTTTATTTCTATGTGGCATATATTATTTGTATCGGAAAATAGATGAACCCAGACGCACCACTGCCTCATTCCCGGGCGCGAGCCCCTAATCTTTGAGAACCACTTTGACCCGGAGGCGTGGGAGTTCGGGACAAGGGGCCCACGTAGCTCACTACACTTTTCCCTTGATGACAGTAGAGGGCAACATTTTGGATGGACCCGTCCAGGAGAGTTCGAGACTCTCGAGGCAAGATGAGATAACACCGCGCTTTGTGGACATATGCATTCAGCATTGGGCTGCCCATGACTTAGTGGTCTTAGGTCAGCAGCCACCCTAGGACTTACCGCATCAGCAGGCACCTGTTGCACTTATCGAGGAGGACCCGATGGAGCTCATGGAGGAGGACCCTCAGGAGGAATTGGAAGAAGACCCCGTGGAGGAGATAGATGAGGTCCCTCAGGATCACCCACTTGATAACGATGAGGACGATGATCCTGACGAGGGAGGTGAGGTGGAGGACCCTTCACCAGTTATGTCTCCACATGGTGGAGATAACCGTAGTGGTCTCCCGAACGGATACCACTAGGACTAGACTAGCCATAGGGTTTTTCTTTTGTGGTAGTAGTGTCTAAGCTGTCATTTTGACTTTGTATCTGACCATGTCCCACTAATCTCGTTTAACTCTTTTCAAGCATGTTAATATTTAACTTAGTTGTTGTGAAAAACTATGTCGAACCACTCCATGTAATTTCTGTCAAGTAGCCTGTCACCAAGAAGGCTTTTATTTATGTAAGAAGGTGTTTATGTATATTCATGGTGCTATTCTTTTGTTTTAATTATTTATGTTAATTACATTTATGATAAAAGTTTTATGGTATTCCAAAATGATAGATAACCATCATAATTAAATATTTTCCGAAAGAATTCGTAAAACAAGGTAATTAATGTGATGCGTGGGGAAAGGACGTCATAAGGATGTTTGTGGAGAGTGAGAGCTTGTGGTGGAAAATTTTGGAGGTGAGATATGGGAATAGGTTACTTGTCTCAAATAATAGTAGTACACAGTCAACATGATGGAGGGATTTAGGGAAGTTAGATGGTGGGGATAGTCCGAATGAGGGTTGGTTGTCGAGTGGGTTAGTGAGGAGTGTAGGAGATGGTAGGGATATCATGTTTTGGGAGGAGGCATGGGTGGGGGCACAGTCATTCAGATCAAAGTACCAAAGGTTGTATAATCTGGATCCTACAAAGGATGTCAGGATTAGTGAATTGGGAGTTTGGAGGAGTGGAATCTAAGCTGGAGAAGGAGGTTATTCACATGGGAGGAAGAAATGGTACAATGTTTGCTGCCTGTGGTTGATGATGGCTTTTTCAAATTACTTTGGAAAGGAAAGGCCCCTCTCAAAGTGATTGTATTGGTTTCTGTTGGAAGGCGGCTCTAGATAGAATCCCGTCTACTGTCAACTTACAGAAGAGAGGTATCCAATTGGGGTCTCAATTTCCGCTCTGCATCTTTTGTAATTTTGATTTGGAGGTAACATCACATGTTCTGTTTTCTTGCCTTGTTCCTTATAATGTGTGGTGTGATCTGACTGTGTTTTGGTGTTTGTTCGGTTGGTAATAGTTTTGGAGGGTTAAGCTGGTGGTTTCTAGATCAGTTTTAGTAACAACTATGCTGTTATGCTTTTCCTTCTGGTCTAATGCGGGTCTGGACAACAGCTAATGTATCAACCCTATGGCAATTACATGCTTTTGGTTGAGATTGTAATTTTATTCTTGCTACAATTGTTACTTTTTTCCATGTAAATGGGTTGGGCACCCCTTGTACTCAATTTATATTTACTCTTTGCTTATCAAAAAAAAAAAATAATATTTCAGTAACACCTCCATCCATATGAGAGCAGAGTTGAGGGTCTATTCAATCAAAATTTTGGCATCCTTGTAGATACACAAGTTGAATCGACATTTGGATTGATGAACGTAGATAAAACGATATTCATTCCATATACAACCATTTTTTATGATCCAATACCTCAATATCTTAATTATCTCCGAATTTGGAGTATGAAAACGAATAAGATGGAACCAACTTATTATTTGTTTTATTTCATTGTAAAATATCCAAATAATATAATAACTTTGCTCTATTTCATTTTAGCTTATTTTATTCCATTCCACCCATAATTAAATTTCCAAATGTAGCCTTGGTGTAAACAAAAATGAATTTACACTACAATACCTCCAGCATAGGTTGGTATCAAAGCAAGAGGTCCTCAATAAGTCCCTTTGACAACAAACACAACCTTTTAACATTTTCTTGAACAGTGGAGGAAAAATAAACAACATATTTCCTTAAGCATTATTGACAATGTAATAATATTACTCGGCATTTAGTAATGCTTTTGCTTCTGACCGATAGATAATTGTTGAAGAACTACAGGCAACAGTTTTTATGCAATGGGAAGAGTAAGAAATAACAAATAATATACTGAAGAATCCTCCTAGCTTTGCCTCTTTTATTGTAGGAGATGACTCCTTATGTTGTCTCCTTCATCAATCACTGAATCACAAAAGAAAAACTAACAATAATAAATAAACAGCTGAACTTAGTAGCTAATAAACAAAGAGTTATCCCGAAATGATATAAATATCTTCATGCCAGGTTAACATGTAACTTTAAAAGATAAGTTATCTCAAAATGATATACATATCTTCCAACAAATTATATAAAGATGAGAGAGTTGTTTTGCTGTCAGAGTGTGACTTGAAGACCGTATAAAATCAAAGGTTGATGGAAATATCACACCAGAAGAACAAAAGTTTTTAGTTTTTATCATCCCTTAAGAAAATCAGCTTAAAATGACTTGAGTTTATGTATCATTTTCCATTTTGATAATATTTCTCTGCAACTGCACATGAAATAATTTTGCATTTCCCATCTTTCTTTTTACAACACCTTTTAATATTGGTTAGCATCTTCTTCACTAATATAGTTTCTAGATATTTTATTGACCAAAACCCCAACATATCCAATTGGAAAAGGAGACAAGGTTTCATTTATTGTTAACTACAAAATTATATTGGTTCAACAGATAAAGGGACAACTAAGAAGGAAGTTAAGTGAACAACCATCTATGTGCTATATGAGATCAAATACTTGAAAGAGGAATTAGTTTACTGACCTTAGGCCATTATACTTTAATATTTGTAACATACTTGAGTAGCATGTCTACAACTTCTGTTGAGACTTTTGAAGTTGATTTCTTTAAATTATTAATCTTAGCCTCTGTCTCTTCATCAAGCCTTTTCACATTAGATCCAGAGCTCCCACTGGTCTAAGGAAACTCAAACCAATAGAAAATCAAAGCAATATTGTTAAAGAAATGAAAACGCCTTATTTAATTTTTGAATTTTCATGGCTGCAACATCATTTAATATATACCTCTGAAAGTGACTTTTGGTAATCATCTTCCATGTTAGATCTGTATTGAGCTGCCTCCCTCTCAGCCTCTTCTTTTGCCTGCTTCAACCTTTGGGTCCTCACTGAGAAGTTATACACAATATTCATTCATAATTTCATATAATATTGGCAAAGGATATGTATATTAGATTATTAACGGGTTAATTATTCACCATAAATGTACCCAATAAATAACCTGTAAACCATCTAATCCACATAATTGACTGTGAGTTTATACATCATCATAGTTCTAAATTGCAATCGGCAGCTGCAATATGGCATTTTGGCATTCACCACAACTGCATCGCAAGTGCAATTGCGGCCACATCTTCCCGCAATTGTCTGTGATTGTGGTAAAGGCATGATAACCGTGAATCGCATCCGTAAATTAAAATCATATACATGATTAAGCATGTGTAAATAATGGTGTAAAAAACTAGTATGAGAATATAGGGATTGGCTGGGAAATTTACAGTTTCTTGCATTGGAAACAATATGTTGTGCTTCTTGTTCAGCAGTTAGCAGCATCTGAATGCCTCCTTGTCCTTTAAAGGGATCCATGGTAACTGTAGATCAACCAAATTAACATTCAAAGAAAGGAATCCATTAAAATCTGATCGGCATTACTACATAAAGAAATTTCACAAGCTCTCTTCTTCTTCTTTCTTTTTTGCTCTTTCTTTCGGGGTTCCTTTTTTTTTCTTCTTCTTTTCAGAATATATTATATTTTTCTATATAACATCATAATACAATGAATTCATTCATATTAACAGGAATTGAATTGAAGAATAGAATAATGATTGTGTGCTTCAACTTGGATTGTTGATCAGCATTTAACTTTGATAAATAGAAAAGCAGAAAAGTTAGTGGCATGCATGCTTAGAACAAATGGAATTAAGAACAGAGATGGTTTTGCAAATTGAAGAGAGAGGAGAACCTGGAGCTTGGAGAGGAATGGAAATGAGAGAGAGAGAAAGGAAGAACTGTTTGATGAGAGTGTTCTCCATAAGCTAGCCGTGGGAATAGTTACCAAGTCAAACTGGCCACACTATGTTCTTGGATTGTTGTAAAATAATTAGGGTGTGGTGACACGTAATAAACTAAGTATAATAATTATCAGGTGAATTCTCCCATACCATGATAAATTTTGGTTAACTTTTACACCCTTTATATAATCCAATCTCAACAAGCCAACTCAATTAAAAGGTCCACGTCAACGTCACATTGGATATACTTTCATTTTTACAAAGAAACCCCTTTCAACTTATGTCTTTGCTTTTTGGCCCAAGGTACTATGTTGCAAAAGATGCTGTCTAATATGCATCCTTAAAAAAAAGTACATCCTACTCCACTTATGAAAATTCCTT
>JAUPTC010002530.1:0-11755 GCA_030762895.1 Sophora flavescens
GAAGGTGTGCACTATTAACCACCTCTCGAGTCCGTGATGTGGGCACGACTCCAGCAGTCCCTTGTAACGATCCCAGGCTTCCGATAATGATTCTCCGTCTTTTTGGAAGAAGCCGATGATCTGGGTTCTTATGTAGGCCGTCTTGGATGGAGGGAAGAATTTCTCCAAGAACGCCTGCTCCAATTGGTCCCAAGTAGTCAAAGTGTTAGCGGGGATTTGCTTAAGCCAGACCTTCGCCTTTCCAGTGAGAGATGAGGGGAACAGTCTCAAACGCACAACATCGACTGAGGCTCCATTAATCCGGATTGCATCGGTGAACTCTAAAAATGTCTCTATGTGATCGGTCGGGTCCTCCGAAGGCAATCCTCCGAATTGATGTTGCCTAATCATGTTGATTAGCATGGGCGGTATGGTATAGTTTTCCGCCTCAATCTCTGGCCTTGCAATCCCAGTTCGCAAGCCTCTCGCATTTGGGGCTGCGTAGTCCTTCAAAGGTTTTGTATCCGGTTGATTCGCCATGAGTGGAACGGGACTCAACCTTTCTCCCTCTCTTTGTAGTCTTCTACGTCTGTGGAAGGTCCTCTCGATCTCCGGATCAATCTCACTAAGGCTCCCAAGACTTAGGGATCTTTGCATATAACACACAGAGAGATGGATACAATAGAAGGAAAAGAATTTTTTTGATTTTTTTTTTTTTTTATATTTCAGAAATAAAAATCATATAACAAGAAAAGGGTCCAGAAAATCAATTTAAAAACTAATTGAAATTCGAAAAGGCACAGTCCCCGGCAACGACGCCAAAAACTTGATGTGTCGCGCCGCGTATGTCAACGCGCGCGTGCGAATCCGGCAAGTGTACCGGACTGCCGTCAAGTAATAAAAGATATCGAACCCACAGAGACTTTGTTCTCGAATCGCAATCGGTTTTCGAATCGATTAGATCTGGACTGTATTAAAGGGTTTTGTAAAAAGGGTTTTTGAATTTGAAATTGAATGATAAACGAACAGAAAACAAATGTTTTTGGGGTTTTAGATTTAAATGGATTCCTAGGGATTTGGGTTACCTTTGAGGTTGTTTATGTTGCTAATCTGATTTACCTTTGTTGATTACCGAAATTGCCTTGAAGGCGAGTTTATCCTCTGATAGCTTAAGCTCCCTCTCGGGTTACAAAAGCCGTGCCCAATTGACCCGACCCCTACTTTCGTGGTAGTCGATCCCAGATTGGACCCTTTGCGTTTCGTGACAACTCGTTGCTCCTCGAGGGACGGCTTCTAACTCTCGTGATTTCAGTCCCAAGTCTGACTTCTATATGTCCGACACCTAAGTTCACCGCTAGGTTCCTCCTTATAATGTCTAAGTTATGCAAATAACCTAAGTTCACCGCTAGGTTCCTCCTTAGATCATTCACATCTCACAAACTAGTGGCTGCCGGGCTTTACGAGTGAAACACCCTAGAAATCCTAAGTTCACCGCTAGGTTCCTCCTTAGAACGTCTATGTCACGCAAATAACGGTTGCCGAAATTTATGAGTGAATAACACACTAGAAATCAGATCTAAAGCAAATCGTAATTAACAAAGAGTTTACATAAAATTTACATCATAAACAAACTTGGGCAGAGCCCTAATCCCTAGAAACTATGCTACTACTCACGTCTTGCCATGGAGATGACAAGCATGATTACAAATAGCATGAAAATACAAAAATCAGAGAAGAGAAGAGAAGAGGAGAAGAGAGATCTATAATCTAAAGTAGTAGCCCCTAATGTGTTATCTTTTCTGTATCTGATGCCTTGGTCCATATTTATAGAAATGGGGAAGTTAGAGTCCCAAACCAACTCAAAATCTGATCTATTTCGGTTTCTTCAGGTCCAAGTAATGCGCGTCACGGCCGTGATGGCCATCACGGCCAGGCCGTGACGATCTCTGCTTCTGCAATTCTGGAAAATTCAATTTCTCGCGACGCGAGATATGTCTCGCGACGCGAGATATGTCTCGCGACGCGAGCCCTCAGCTTCATGGCCCGTGAAGAATTTCACGGCTGGGCCGTGATGTGCTCTGACTTTTGGTGGTTTTGGGTCACGGCCGTGATGGGTATCCACGCCGGCCGTGATGCACTCGACTTCAGCCTTTCTTCTTTTTCAGTTTTGCTCGATCATCAAGTGATGGGCATCACGGCCAGGTCGTGATGGGCATCACGGCCAGGCCGTGATGGGCTCTGTTTGGCTCATTTTCTTCAGTTTTAAAGCTCCATCTTCATCCAAACTTCATCATGGTTGATCTCGAGCAATTTACCCTTGATATCTGCAAAACAACACACGAAAAACCGCCTTACCCGTTCCAAAGGAAAATTAACCTAAAATCTAATAAAAATATGCCTAAACTACATGAAAATGCATGCAAAATGATGGACAAAGATGAGGTGGAATCACACTCATCAAATCACCCCAAGCTTAAAACTTTGCTTGTCCTCAAGCAATTACTCGGAACCATAAGATATATCAATCAAAGCGTGGATAGTGAACCAAAAACCCTAGAAGCTAATCCAAGTGATAGTCATATTCAATAAGCACTCAAAAGATAATCAATTTCTAGTCCAATTAGAAGCTTAGGTTTTTTTCAAGTTCATGTCCTCACTGATTTGGGCACTCATCTCACCTCACTCAAGTGTTTTAGGGTTTATGACAATTCACTCCATTTCCTCAAGGAAAGTATTTTACCATAGGCTTGACTATTAACCAAATCTCTACTTTATTTATGAAAACACTTAAAAATCAAGAGGTCTTTTCCTTTGGTTGTAATGTGGCCATGGGATTTATTGTTAGGTGGGAAAATCAAGGAAAGGGAATTTCAAGAAGGCAGACATTATCAAACATTACAAAGTATGACACCTTCTAAAATACCCCTTTTTTTTGGGCTTTGGTTTACTTTTCCACCTTTCTTCCTTCTATATTTTTTTCTTTCTTTTTCATTTCTTACTTTCTTTGTCATCCCCTTCTCCATTCTTTTTCTGTTCATTTCATTTTTATTTGTTTGGAGAAGGGAGATTTATAGCTCAAGAGAAATATTTTCATCCCATTCTTTTTCCAACTACCATTTTGCCCTTTTTGTAATACTTTAAAAGGTGCCATACCAAGCATTATTTATCAAAGCAATTCAAGGTACCAAGAAAAGTATTTTTTTCTTTAGGCTCAAAATTGGGCAACTAAGGGGTAGCATTTATCAATCAAAGCTCGGGAGGCCGGAAAAATACCTAGTGCCTCAATCATTTTCAAAAATGTTTTCAGAAATTTTTAAGTTTTGAAATGGTTTCAAGTCAAGTTCTAGAAAATACAGTCCAAGAGGAATTAAATCACTCTATCACAAGAAATGGGGTAGATTTAGTGAATACCCCCTTTTGGCTCAAAATCTTACATTTAGTAGTTCAAAAATCAGTGAGGTATACAAGTTTAAGGAACCACATGCTAATTATCAACTATCAAATGACTATCTCAAGAATTTTTATTTTTAGCCATATCACAAGAATAATAAAAATTGGGTTCAAAATTCACTATCTCAATTCATTTGGCTCCAAGTTCTCACAATCGGATGCATGTTCTAAGTGAGGGGCAATCTAGAGAATGTGATCATACCAATCTATGCCTATGTGAATGCAATATGAATGCAACAATGCAAATGCAAAAATAAATACCCCTACCCCAAGCTTGATTACTTACATTGTCTCCAATGTAAATAATCAAGCTCGGAGAGAGGAGAAAAATTGGAACAACTTACCGATCGGTAGCGGGTGTTGGCTTCACATTCCAGTCAAAACTTGGGTGGAAATTTTATCACGGCCATGAGGCTCATCACGGGAAGGCCGTGATCAATTTCCGGTCCTCGGGGAGTTGCCCCTGTCACGACCGTGATCTACATCACGGCTAGGCCGTGATGCTCTCTCGCCTTGGCAACCTACTGATCACGCCCGGGATGGTTGTCACGGCTAGGCCGAGATCCTTTCTGAGCTTTTGTTTAGTACATCACGGCCGTGAGCACTGTCTCGGCCTGGGCGTGATGGCCTCTCGACTTTATTTATTTATTTTTAATGCTCTTCTTCTCTTTCTCAACCTGAAAACACTAGACAAACCTATTAATGATATTTTTGCCTCTTGATCTTCTCAAATTATTCAAGAGGTTAAATCAAAAACAAAAGGAAAAAGGGAAAGAAAACTTGGGTTGCCTCCCAAGAAGCGCTTATTTATGGTCTTAAGCTTGACCATACTTCCTTCAATCAACCGGGGTCGGCTGGGCGTAGAAGTGCAAGCACACTTCTCTTCCAAGGAACTCCTTCAAAAAGCCGTTTCTGCTCATACGGCCAGTAACGCTTCCTCTTTGCTCTTTTCTCTCGGAGCTTCCTAGCCTTCCTTTCTTCCGGCGGAAGTTTTGTTTCCGCATGGACAGCAATCCCAACTTCACCACTGGGTGCATCTTCAACCATGCATATCTTCGGAGTTGCTTCCATGTTAAGTTCTTTTTCTCTATTGGAGACTTTACATCAATTCTGCACACATGGCTCTCAAAAGGAGGGTTGTTACAAGAGTTAGTCAACTGAAAATTTACCCTACCTTCCTCTACATTTAGAGAGAGTTTGCCATTCCTTACGCTCTATTAATGCTCCAAATGGTTGCCAAGAATGGCCTTCCTAAAATGATGGGGAATTCGAATTCCTTTCATGTCCAATACCAGGAAGTCGGTAGGGATGAAGAATTTTCCCTACCCTTCACAGGAACATTCTCTAGTATGCCTAGAGGAGTCCTAGTTGAGCCATCCGCAAATTGTAAGGAGAATTTGAACGGACTCAACTTTTTGATTTCCAACCTTTCCATGATAGTGAGGGGCATCAAGCTTGCACTAGCCCCTAAGTCACACAAGGCTTGGTCTTTTGCACTTTTTTCAATCGAGCAAGCGATGGAGAAACTACCTGGGTCTTTCAGTTTAGTAGGCATTTTAGTCTCTACATCTACTTGCTTTTTCCTGACCAACCTCTGTGGGAAAGGTATCGGGGGTTGGTACGGTGGTGGAGGGACATACTTCGGTTCTGGCTCTTCCTTTTCGCTCGTGTCCTCCTCCGGTTCCACCTCCATTTCAGCTACCCCCAACCCCAAGCTTATCATCCCTCAAGTGTATGACATTGCAATGCTCATTGGGATTTGCTTCGGTTGCCCCGGAATGCACCCTTAGGTCTCAAGTACGTGTTGGCTTGTTGGGCAATTTGGGTTTCTAGCATCTTGTTATGAGTTGCTAAGTTGTCTACCTTAGATGCTAGATCCTTTATTGCTTCACTCACTGCCCTTCCTTGTTGTCTAAACTCCTCATTCTGTTTTGTCTCGAGTTTTGACAAAACTTTCAAATAAAGTCTCGAGTTTAGATCTTTGTACCGAGGATACCCCGGTGTTTGCTCTCTTATTACCTTGACCTCTCTTGGAACTCATGATTGAGCGTATTGCTGTAGTTGCCGTAGGAGAGGTAAGGGTTGTTTCTTCTTTAGTTGTAGGGATTTGGGGGAGCATAGTTGGGCAGCTTCGGGTTCGTATCATAGTAGTTGTTACAAGAGTTCACTTGTTCACCCCAAGCGCTTAGGATCCATGTGGGCATCCCATCATGTCATGTCCCCGCATTCCACAAATCTCACAAACAAGGTTAGTAGCACCTAATGCACTCACATTAGCACTTTCAATCTTATCAAATCGTATATTTAGTGATTCAAATTTAGACATAATCAGATCAAAGCTACTTACATCAAACTTACCCCACGAAATCTTGTTCGGGTAATTACATCTTTCGGATCCCCATTGGTGGTAGTTGGTGGCGACATTCTCAATGATGTTGAATGCCTCAGTGAGAGGCCTATTCATAAACGCTCCACCGGCTGCAGAATCTAGTGACACCTTCGAAGAGTAGTCCAATCCGTTATAGAAGGTGTGCACTATTAACCACCTATCGAGTCCGTGATGTGGGCACGTCTACAGCAGTCCCTTGTAACGATCCCCAGTGCTTCGATAATGATTCTCCGTCTTTTTGGAAGAAGCCGGTGATCCGGGTTCTTATGTAGGCCGTCTTGGATGGAGGGAAGAATTTTTCCAAGAACGCCTGCTCCAATTGGTCCCAAGTGGTCAAAGTGTTAGCGGGAATTTGCTTCAGCCAGGCCTTCGCCTTTCCAGTGAGAGATGAGGGGAACAGTCTCAAACGCACAACATCGACCGAGGCTCCATTAAACCGGATTGCATCGGTGAACTCTAAGAATGTCTCTATGTGATCGGTCGGGTCCTCCGAAGGCAATCCTCCGAATTGATGTTGCCTAATCATGTTGATTAGCATGGGCGGTATGGTATAGTTTTCCGCCTCAATCTCTGGCCTTGCAATCCCAGTTCGCAAGCCTCTCGCATTTGGGGCTACGTAGTCCTTCAAAGGTTTTGTATCCCGGTTGATTCGCCATGAGTGGAACGGGACTCAACCTTTCTCCCTCTCTTTGTAGTCTTCACGCCCCGTGGAAGGTCCTCTCGATCTCCGGATCAATCTCACTAAGGCTCCCAAGACTTAGGGATCTTTGCATATAACACACAGAGAGATGGATACAATAGAAGGAAAAGAATTTTTGATTTTTTTTTTTTTTTTCAAAAATAAAAATCAAATAAAAAGAAAAGGGTCCAGAAAATCAATTTAAAAACTAATTGAAATTCGAAAAGGCACACTCCCCGGCAACGGCGCCAAAAACTTGATGTCGTCCACGCGTATGTCAGCGCGCGCTCGTCGCGATTCCGGCAAGTGTACCGGACCGCCGTCAAGTAATAAAAGATATCGAACCCACAGAGACTGTGTTCTCGAATCATAATTAATTTCAATCGATTGAATCTGAACCGTATGAAAGGGTTTTGTAAAAAGGGTTTTTAATTTGAAATTAAATGATAAACAAACAGAAAACAAATGTTTTTGGGGTTTTCGATTTAAATGGATTCCTAGGGATTTGGGTTACCTTTGAGGTTGTTTATGTTGCTAATCCGATTTACCTTTGTTGATCACCAAATTGCCTTGAAGGCGAGTTTATCCTCTAATAGCTTAAGCTCCTCTCGGTTACAAAAGCCGTGCCCAATTGACCCGACCCTACTTGTGGTAGTCGATCCCAGATTGGACCCTTTGTGTTCCGTGACAACTCGTTGCTCCTCGAGGGACTGGCTTCTAACTCTCGTGATTTCAGTCCCAAGTCTGACTTCTATAGGTCCGACACCCAAGTTCACCGCTAGGTTCCTCCTTGAAATGTCTCAGTTATGCAAATAACCTAAGTTCACCGCTAGGTTCCTCCTTGGATCATTCACATCTCACAAACTAGTGGTCTGCCTAGGCTTTACTGAGTGAAACACCCTAGAAATCCTAAGTTCACCGCTAGGTTCCTCCTTAGAACGTCTATGTCACACAAATAACGGTTGCCGAAATTTATGAGTGATTTACACACTAGAAATCGATCTAAAGCAAATCGTAATTAACAAAGAGTTTACATCAAATTTACATCATAAACAAACTTGGGCAGAGCCCTAATCCCTAGAAACTATGCTACTACTCCGTCTTGCCATGGAGATGACAAGCATGGTTGACAACATAGTGAAAATTAGAAAATAGAGAAAAGAGGAGAAGAAGAGAAGAGATCTATAATCTATGCCTAGAGTGGTAGCCCCCAATGTGTGATCTCCTTTGATCTGATGCCTTGGTCCATATTTATAGAAATGGGAAAGTTAGAGTCCCAAACCAACTCAAAATCTGATCTATTTCGGTTTCTTCAGATCCAAGTAAAGCGCGTCACGGCCGTGATGGCCATCACGGCCTGGCCGTGACGGTCTCTGCCTCTGCCAATTCTGGAAAATTCAATTTCTCGCGACGCGAGATATGTCTCGCGACGCGAGCCCTCAGCTTCATGGCCCGTGATGAATTTCACTACCGGGCCGTGATGTGCTCGACTTGTGGTGGTTTTGGGTCACGGCCGTGATGGCTATCACGGCCAGGCCGTGATGCACTCGACTTCACCTTTCTTCTTTTTCAGTTTTTGCTCGATCATGGTCGTGGATGGGCATCACGGCCAGGCCGTGATGGGCTCTCTGTTTGGCTCATTTTCTTCAGTTTTAAAGCTCCATCTTCATCCAAACTTCATCATGGTTGATCTTGAGCAATTTACCCTTGATATCTGCAAAACAACACACGAAAACCGCCTTACCCGTTCCAAAGGAAAATTAACCTAAAATCTAATAAAAATATGCCTAAACTACATGAAAATGCATGCAAAATGATGGACAAAGATGAGGTGGAATCACACTCATCAACGACGTGTTACCAAAAGAAGTCTGCTTGTCCTTTGTTACCCTAATCCCCAAGAGAGACAATCCTCAAGAAGTCTCGGATTATAGGCCGATCTCTCTGATTGGTTCTTTAAACAAGTTAATTTCAAAGCTACTAGCAGCGAGATTAAGTTGTGTATCGAGCCCTTTAATTTCATCGTCCCAATCGACCTTCCTAGCAAATAGACAAATTTTAGATGGGGTGCTTGCTGTCTCAGAGGTGGTAGACATAGCAAAGAAGAAGAAACAAGAGTGTATTATTTTTTTAAGGTGGACTTTGAAAAGGTGTATGTTTCAATTAGTTGGGGTTTCTTGGAATATATGATGAGAAGAATGAGGTTTTGTGGTAAATGGAGGAAATGGATAAAGGCTTGTGTCCTCTCGGGCCTGGCCTCAATCCTTGCTAACGGGTGCCCTACATAGGAAGTCCATCTCAAAAAAGGTCTTAGGCAAGGTGACTGCCTTGCTTTTTTCTTGTTCCTCATTGTAGCTGAAGGTCTAAGTTGCCTAATGCATAGAGCTGTGGATATTGGAAAGTTCTCCGGTTTTCAGGTTGACCGAACTACTATTATTTCACACTTACAATATGCAGATGATACACTGTTGATCAGAAAGGCTACATCGGGTAATCTTTGGGCCCTTAAGGCGGTCTTAAGAAGTTTTGAGTTGGTTTCGGGACTAAAGGTAAACTTCTCAAAGAGATGACTCTTTGGAATTAATGTGGGGATTGATTTCCTTTCGGCTGGAGCGGATTTCCTATTTTGTAAATATGGTAGCTTACCTTTCTTGTATCTAGGGTTACCTATTGAGGCAAATATGATAAGGGTAGCAAGTTGGCAACCAGTAGTTGAGTCTATGAGGAAGAGACTATCTAGATGGAAGAAAATGAACCTTTTGTTTGGTGGGAGAGTTGTTCTCCTCAAGTCAGCCCCTATCTAGCTTACCTTTGTTCTTTCTTTCCTTTTTTTGAGCCACAAAAAATGTGCTCAAAACGCTTATTGGGATACAAAGGAATTTCTTATGGGGAGGGGGAGGAACAAAGGAAAATTGCTTGGGTTAGTTGGAACAAAGTCCGTTTACCTAAGGAGGTAGGAGGGTTGGGGTGAAACACTTAAATTTTTTTAACATTAGCCTCCTAGGGAAATGGAAGTGGAGATTCTCGTGTATAAAGGAGCTATTTGGTACAATATACTATAGAGTGGGTATGGAGACTTTTCTGCCACCGACCTTACAACCAATTGGAATTACAGGAACTCATCACAATGGTGGAGAGATCTTTGTAAAATCGAGGGCATCGACTCCGGCCGCACAGGTTGGTTCTCAGATGGTGTTTGCAGGAAGTTTGGTAATGGCAATTCTATCCTTTTTTGGCATGATGTTTGGTCAGGACAGAGTTGTCTAAAGGAAACATTTCTGATGTTGTTCACCCTTGCTCAAAATAAAAACTCAAGGGTGTGTGATCTGGGAAAGTGGGTTGGGGATAACAGGGTGTGGGAATGGGAGTGGAGGAGGAACCTTTTTTGCGTGGGAAGAGGAAAGTTTACAGCCCCGCTAGTGTAGCTCAAGTGGTAGAGCTCAAGGACATTTGGTGTCAGTGAGATTGCGGGTTCGATCCCGCGGTACCTCCAATTCGCCCTTCTCTATAAGGCCTAAGTATGCCTCCTATGAAAAACTTACGGATGTTCCAAGGAATTTTAAAAGAGATTTATCCTAGTAAGATAAAGGAGGATGAATGGGTTGGGAAGGAAGGTAATTCGTGTGTGTATTCAAATGAAGTCAGCCTATGAACTTATTACCTCCTTAAACCCTTTGCAAAGCCTCGGACACCGTAGTGAACCCTATATTCAGGAACTTCGAAATGTGATGTGCCTTCTAAAGTCATTGCTCTTTCCTGTGGCTTATCCTGAACCATCTACCATTTAGGCAGAACTTGCTGCATAGAGGAGTATTACTGGGCCCACAAGATGCCAAATGTGTTTTATGTGATGCAGTTCTCGAGTCTGTTAACACTTGTTCTTTGAGTGTGCCTTTGTTGTAAATGTATGGTACAATGTCTACAATTGGATGGGTGTCTCAGTCGTGCCCCCTATTGATGCATGTGATCACTACCAATGGCATGGGGGCCTCTTAAGAGGAAAGAATGTTAAAAGATCGCCTCAGTTGATTTGGCACACAGTGGTTTGGAGCCTCTGGTTGATGTGTAATGATATAATCTTCAAAAGTACAACATGTGACTTGATAGCAATCATGGATCAAATTAAATATAGATCATGGACATGTCATGAAGCTAAATCAAGGGCATCTAGATATTCTGTTGCAGCATGGTGTGTGTGCCTTATGATGTGCTCAAGTCTTTGGACTTGCTGTACCTAACAAGTTATTTAGGTATTCATCTAGCAAATATTTAGTGCTTCGTCTACTTAAGTAAGCTAGTCTAAAGAAGTAACTTTACCAATGTTTTTTATCAGCCAGTCTACAGGGGTGGACGCATATTTTTCAATTAGAACTTATCCCTTGTTTCTTATATGTAAATATTCCTGCATAACTGAAGGCACATGTTAGATCTCAACTAACACTTTGCCCAGCAAATTTAATTCTTTTGTTAGCATCAAAACTTAGAGATTATTAAATCCAAAACCACTTTGGTTCCGATGCTACTTTTTTTTTTCTGAACAAAAGAAGGCCACTACTTTTACGTGGATTATTAGCAACTAAATCTTCATTATTTGTTTGTTTTTTTAAATTTAAAATGATTTATTTAAATACAATGAATCTGGACCCTTATGCAATCATAGTGCCACATGTCAACATCATACAAGAAGAAATGGAGATCTCCATTTATCCTCTGAATGGAGAGGATCTTAACTCCTTACTAATTACAGCTTCACGGTCCCGTAACTTATGTTTACCGTTGATGAGCACGTGTCTTGGAAGGAAAGCGAGTGAAGCATAATGCGTTTGAACGATATACTTCTCTTTCTGGACAGGCGACTTCTAGCACGCACCTTCTCAATAATGGTGCATATATGCACCATGAATTTTAACTTCTTATTACTAGTCTTCTGGCTTTTTTTTTCCTTTTTCTTTTTCTTTCCTGTCAAATCCACTTCATCCCAACACCTTCCTCCTACCGCCACCATCATCGCCCTTCATTAACATCCACCACCTCTTTCCCTCCTCATCGGGTCTATCCCCCTCCAAGGAGACAACAACTTATTTTCTCTACTGTGAGAAATAAGAAGGCCAAGGTGGTTCGGATCTGGACAGGCAGTAATACACAATGGTAAAAATTGGTTGCAACGACATCACATGTTACGATAGTGGAGGTTTAGGCGGAAGTTTGCGACTAGGGCAGAAGAGGTTTCGTGTCTATGAATGGCGGTGGCGGTGGTA
>JAUPTC010002531.1:0-11739 GCA_030762895.1 Sophora flavescens
TTTTTAATTATCAATTCTACAAAAAAAATACCCTACATCAACCCCCCTATCAAAATCAATTACACCATCCATCCCAGGTCGGTTGCTTTCAAATAGTCACACGAGATCACTCACTATTTTATGGCTTTCTTTCAAATAGTAGCAGATTAGTTACTAATGAGTTCGGAACAACTCCTAGCCGGGTAGTTATTACATAATTCATGAGTTTCTAATCTCACTCAGAACTACAACCATTGGCTACGATACCACTTTGCCAGGACCCAACTTAGGCATTCTCACGGCCAGAATGAGACCCCGATGTCCCATTCCCAAGGCACATCAAGCACGAAGTCACGTCATAACATAGATAATTTTATGATACCAAAGTAAATATCGAGTAAATGTTTATTCAAAAATAAAATAAAAACCAATGTGGTCTCAGTCCACATATAGAGTTTAAATGAAAGAAGTGGTTCACAACCAAAAGGGAAATAGTCCCAATTTTAAATAGGAAGAGGTATCTCATATGACTAAACAAAATCAAATAAGTAACCAGGCTGCAGATTCCGCCTCACACTCTCTCTGTGCATGGGCTCCCTGAGATGGATCCACTCGTGAAGTACCTAAAGCTAAAACCAAAAGGGCGAGGTGATCATAACGCTCGGTGAGGGTATATAAACACGATCAAGTATATCACGAAGTATACATATGCCATATCGTACCATTCCAATACACCTAACCATATCTTCGAGCAACTTTCAAGTTGCATTACAATCATTTCAACATTGAGTAAGATGCTTGTAACCGTTTGGAGTTGTTCACTAGAGTCCCCCACTTGACGGTCAGCATTATATCCCTTGAACGGGTTGCTGGCCGAGTGACCTCGGTCATTGCCGACTACCCTCCAAACTCCGAGGTTCTTTCACTAGAGTCCCTCTTCTCCGATGGTCACATTTATATAGCGATCGGCTTCGTCGACCGATCGGATACACAAAGTCTTACTCAATGTGCTCATCATCACAAAACAAATCACCTAACACAATCATGTTCTTTGAACTCATTAAAAGAAAAGAATCATACAAGAATATAAATCATTTAATCATAATTTAACACAATCCTAACATATAATATTGTCATGTAACAATCCACCTCAATCCAATGATCATAAGCCATACATCATCATATATCTATTCTATACACATTGACGTAAATAAGCATTACACCTAACATATATATTATTTAAAAAATATTTTAAAGTTTTATAATAATAAAAAATCTCCACAATATATATATATATATATATATATATATATATATATATATATATTATGCTTACTTGGGTTTTGCGTTATATGAGAATTTGATGTACCATATCATCAAAAGCCATGTGCTTTACGTCATTGGGCAAGGTTTTGGTTCCAGAAGGTTCACATTATATATGATTGAAATTGTCATGAAATTAATCTAATGGAGCAAACATATATGACTCCAGTTGTCAATGGCGTCGGAGACGAGGAAAAGAAACAAGAGTAATGATTAAAAATACTTTCACACGAAGACACCATCGGCAGTCGATAACATATGGACCACAAATTATATTCAACCTCATCAAGAAAATCAAAGAAATTAAGCAATACAAAGAGAAACAAAAAATGTATCTCATAACTCTATTTTACTACGCTAATCTCTTATATATTCTTGCAAGTATTTATTATTATTATTATTATTCTTTAAATAATTAACTTTTAACTTTGACCATCGGCTAATTAGATATTTTTATTTTTTATTTTTATTTTTTTTTGTGGGTATTACAAGACCCTTGTTCCTTGCATGGAAGTAGCTGAGAGGAATTGAGAGGCCTCGTTTCGTTGCTTCTAGACTAGCTTACAACTTCCTAGGTGGGAGAAAGAAACCTCCCATCTACGAAATGGCTAAGTAGCATATTTACAAAAAATGGTGTAGGGCGACCTAAACCCCTACTAGTGTGTGAATAATTGACAATGTCAATATCACATTGGGGACTACTTGGTGGTACCAACGATGATATGGAGATTGTAGGTTTATCGCTGAATTAAGTTAATTTAATGATATCCGAGGTTGTGTGATTTACCGCAATGGACCCGCTTGTGGTGTGCTTTTTTGGATTAATATGTTAATCTTAGTTAATTATGTTTATTTAAATTTTTTATTACTATTTTATTATTATCATTATATGATTATGGTTTATATTATTATTAATATTATTGTATGGTTATGGCTTATATTATTAATATTACTATTATTGAATAAATATGGTGGGTAACATATGTGTTATGTGATAATATGATTTATTTGTTATGACATGCTTAGTTGGTTCACTAGCGAATATATGATATTTTGTAGCGATGCTTTTTGGGAGCGCATGACGTATGACTTAGTTGTTACTAGCCTAAATAAATAATTATGTTTTATGTATGATGAGATTGATGATATGATGTGACTTCGAGATATTGTATGAGATGGCGGAACTCATATACATGTGTGGTGTTGATCACAATGCGTGTGATTGGCACACACTGGAGTCGATGAGTCATGGGTGAGCAGCTCTGCGACGATGAGGTTCGAGGAAGACTACCATGATACTCGCACCTAGTCATGAGGGGAGTGTCCCGTGGACGACGAGGTTCAAGGAAGACTAATGTGACACGTTCTTAGTCCTTGTGGACGATCGTCGACTTATATCCCTAATCGACTAGGGATGTGTGAAAGGGTTAGGGGGTGGCCACGTCGCCTACATGATCGGTTGGATAGAGCGAGGGAAGAGGGAATATTATCGATTTCGAGGATGATTGTTATATCTATATGTGGATATTATGTGATGCATGTCTGTGTTATTGTAGATATGCTATTATTGTAGATATGCTATGTACACTTTTCTAATATGATGATAGCTAGTTTCTTATCTCCTATTTATTTCCGTATATGTTTTATTTATGTAATCGTTATGAGAACACCCTACGGAGAGCCAATCAGAGGGAGCTAGATGGAACCCCTTATGAGTCGAGGCCGGAGGAAGCAAAACGGACAGTAGTTGAGTATAGAGTCCGTGGCCGGTTGCGTTTTTACTTGGTTGTTGTATTTTCCAGTTCTTTTGTTAGTTTGTACTTATGGGGCCTACTACTAGGGTGGTATCCTAGACAGAAATGTTGTACCTTGGGTGTCCTGTATGTGTATATATAGTGTGGTGTTTTACGTTCATGTCTTTTTATTTTTTAAGTTTTAATATATCATGCTTTTCCGTTATGTACTTTTAACGCTTGTATATGAATTAAGGTTAGTTAAATTGAAGTTTTCTTTAATGGGGCATCGGGGTGTCTTAGAACCCACTCACGATGTTTCACCATCCTCCCAATTCAACGTAGTAACAAGCACGAAAAGCAACAAGTGTTCATAATAAGGGGAGGGATTATTGAAACATATCGAGTGCACCTTGCATGCGTAGGTTGTGGTGACTCTAATGGTGACTCTAACAAGGTCGCGTAGAAGAAGAATTCAAAGGCAGCATGAAGGAAACCAAAGTTTTTAGTTGTAGTTTTAAGAGGTTTGGAAGTCATGTTTCCTTGTTGAGTTCATGTACTAGTCATCTCCAGCATGGATTTGAAAAAAAAAAAGGAATGTTATTTTATTTTCATACCCTTTGAAGCCTCTAATAATCTAGAATATATGTTAAAAATAATTAGTTTCAATGATATATTTAATGACAATTATTAATCATTTACTTTTTCTCTTTTTTATATTGATTAACACTGCAATTTTGTGCAAAGTGTGATGACGAATCCAAGAGGAATTTGAATGTGCCAGTAACAATTAAAAAGCAGAATTTGGTTTTAAGAATGAATTGTCAAGATGCATTATTTTTGTCATTTTATGAACCCCACTTCTTCAAATGGCATTATTATTTTTCATTTACCAGAAAACATGCATATTAATGCTAACAATATATGTTCCTAATCAAGGCATAGCATATATTGATGTTAGACAACTAAAACATATGTTAGTTTTAGAAATATACAGTCTATCTAGTAAAACCTAATTTGAGTGGATCATGCTCTAATGAGCTGTTGAAAATGGCCTATAAAAACCCATTTTGAAAACACACCCAAATGGATTTTTATGTGAAATAGGAAGGGTCTAGATCCTATAGGCGAGTGAGTATATGTTCTTTGAAACCAAAACAAAGGTTGGAGCTCAAAACCATAGCCATGGCCGAATTTTTTCATGAAGAACATAGGAAATAATTTTGGGGTTTTTCATGGACATAAAGCTAAGTATGAAAAATGAAATGGAATGGTGTGATTAGGTAAAGTGGTCGTGCAAACATAACAAGGAGAGGTAGGACATTTTTTCCAAAACATTGTAGGATCAAATTTAAATTAACAAAGAACATCAAGAGCATTTTGGTCATTTTAGGAAGATTTTAGATATTTTCATAGTTATTTATATTTTGTCATCATGACATAGTGACATCATCAATGACCCACATGATGTCTTGGTTGTCAACTTGATCTTATCCTCTCGGCAATCTATGCTGCCTCCGTATCCGTCTCCGTCCGTTTTCTCGATTTAGGTATTCCCGTTTTTTGTCAAAATTCATTGAATATAATATAATTTTTTTGTGCGAAAATTTCCGAAATAGACCATATCACTAAAATATTGATAAACTCTAAGATTTTTCATTTTTGGATCAAATAGCGCTTTTTTTCGACCAATACATAATTGTAATCCGCCACAAAACGAAAACCGGGTCCCATCCGAGTTTTAAATCCAAAGTTTAACCATAACTTCCTACCATATTGTAGGTTCTAGCTACTAATTTGTTTTCTCCAAAATCAATTTCCGTGTCTCAAAAATATAAAAAGATATATCGTCATCGTAATACCGCGTACATAAAAAGCATGGTGTTACATGCACTTACAATGGAACAAAGTACAATTGTCGCTGAAGGTAACAAAGTAATAATTTTTATTTTATTTTAGTTAATAAATCAAAATGATTTCATTTAAAGAAAAAATAATAATTTTGATATCTGATGTGGTTAAGTACTTTTTCTATACGGATATAATTATATTAAATTTTCAAAAAAAAGAGTGGCTTATAAATTTTCTTAAAAAGAATGCACTAATTATTGAGAATTTTCCTAGTTAGTGAAAATGCAATGTATGTTACTAGCAAATAACCCTACTTCATATGAGGACATTAAGCTATATATACAAGCAATCATATTCCTAGAATTTGTTCAAAATTTACACAAGTAACATGAGTAGAACCTCTATTGTTGAGCAAACATCAAAGAATGATGACAATGATGATGAAGAAAAAGAAGCAAGAAGACTTTGGAGTCTCCGAATCAAATCCATGAAGCACCAAATTTATAGGATGTCACCCGAAACTCCTATCCAAAATTTATTATGGTATAAATTTGATTATTGTTCTTCTTTGACATTATCCATTACAGGGCAGGGTCACCTGCAACTTAGTGCCCCTAATTACACTAGTAGGGCCACTACTCGATGTTTCACCATCCCCTAATTCAATTTAGTAACGAGCTCAAAAAAGTTAGCCAAGTGTTCATAATAACATGAGGGACTATTGAAACAGCTCGAGTGCACCTTCCATGCGTTGGGTTATGGTGACTCTAATGGTAACTTAACAAGGATGCATGAGAAGAGGAGTCCAAAGGCAACATGAAGGGAAACCAAAGTTTTCCGTTGTAGTTTTTGAGGTTTGGAAGTCATGTTTTACTGTTGAGTTCATGTACTAGTCATCTCCGATCATGGATTTAAAAAAAAAGGAACGTTATTGTATTTTCATACCCTTTTGAAGCCTCTAATAATCTAGTATATCTGTTAAAAATAATTAGTTTCAGTAATATATTTAATGACCATTATTAATCATTCACACTTCTTTTTTATATACTTTCGATTAACATTGCTATTTTGTGCAAAGTGTGATGACGAATCCAGTATGAATTAAAATATGCCAACAACAATTAAAAAGGAGAATTTGGTTTTAAGAATGAATTGTAAAGATGCATTATTTCATTATCGTTTTACGAACCCCACTTCTAAAAAAATGAGCATTGTTATTTTTCTATTTACCAGGAAAACGTACATATTAGTGCTAACAATATATGTTCCTAATCAAGGTCTACCGTATATTAATGTTAGCCAACCAAAACATATGTTATTTTTAGAAATATACAGTCTATCTATGTAAAACCTAATTTGAGTGGATCATGTTCTAATGAGTTTGGCCGAAAATGGCCTATAACAACCCATTTTGAAAACTCACTCCAGATTTTTGTGTGAAATAGGAAGGGTCTAGATCATGTAGGTGAGTGAGGATATGCTTTTGTAAATCCAAAACAAAGGTTGGAGCTTAAAATCATAGCCATGGCCAAATTTTCCATGAAGAACAAAGGAAAGGATTTTGGTGTTTTTCATGGAAATAAAGCTATGTATGAAAAATGAAATGGAATAGTGTGGTTAGGTAAAGTGGTCGTGCAACATAACAAAAAGAAGGAGGGCATTTTTGTCCAAAACATTTTAGGATCAAATTGGAATTAAAAACAACATCAAGAGCATTTTGGTCATTTCGCAAGGATTGTATATATTTATATTTTGTCATCATGAGATGGTTACATCATCGGTTGACACAAACACATGATCTCATGGTCGGCATCTTGATCTTATCCTCTCGGTCAATCTATGTAGCTCCGTATCCAAGGCGTCGTTTTATTGATTTAGGTTTTCATGCGTTTGTGGTCAAAAGTCAACCTAAAAAATATAATATTTTTCAACCTAAAATAGTGATAAAATCTAAGATTTTTCATTTTTGGGTCAAATTACGATTTTAACGGGTACCAAAATGTATTGTCGGTGAAAATCTGATGAATTGCGTGTCGAGTTTAAAATCCAAAATTTAACCATAACTTCCTATCGTATTTTAGTTTATAGTTATGATTTTGTTTTCTCCAAAATAGACAATTACTTTAAAAAGGTCTTCGGAATTACCGATCGGCAAGGCCCGTCACAAATATGACCCCATTTCCGATGGCCAAGTTCATCGCAAAACATACGCATTTCCGACGGCTGGCGCCGCCAACATTTTTAATTAATTAATAAAAGCATCTAAAAAGTATCTAGTGCCTAAAAAATATAAAAAACAAAATTTACCATTCCCTATATGCATGCAAGAACTATCTAGTGCCTAACAAATATCATAATAGCATTTTTCAAGCATACCGTATACATTTTCCAGCATCTAAAAACTATCACTATGCTAATGACTTTACCAACATCTAAAAACAACAAGCATCTAACATATTTTATATATAAAATTCGTCCTTGCAAAAAAAAACTAGTTAAAAAAAATACTAACATGGAAAGCTTTTTCCTTTCTTTGGAATGTAGTGGAGACAACAATTGTAACATCCCCGGTCGCTCTACGGATTGGCCGAAGTACCCACAAACCAAGACGGGTCTTTTCAGCATGCTTTGTCCACACTCACATGCTTTCTAGGAAAACTTCCCGAAGGTCACCCATCCCAGAATTGCTCCAAGTCAAGAACGCTTAATTGTGGAGTTCTTAAGTAATGGGCTTAGAAAAGAGGATGCATCTTGTTGGTATAAGTAGTACCAATCACTTCATATAAGCCATCATCAACTGTATAGTCCCATACCTACACAGTCTCGGGATCCCTCTCTTTCCGGTGTGTAATCGGTTTATTCATGTGTCCTCCGCCTAGAAACCTGCCAGAGCCACTCCTTGTTTGTGCCTTCTTGCCGTGGCGACCACTCCCCGCCTCGTCGCCCCGGTGTCACAACAACCAAATGGGTGGTCGTGACGAAATCTGGACGATTTACGGAATGTGGCTAACCGGAATGTGAAAAAAAATGAAAGAGAGAAAAAAATATGAGATAAAACTTTTAAAGAGAAAAATGATGAGAGAAGGGAACGAAATCTTACCATCGGCGATCGTGTGGGGAGCTGTAATGTGGTGACTGTAACACCCTAGTTTTTACACCTAGGATTAATTATTTTATTTGGATGTTTATGTTTATTATGTTATGTGATTTAGTTTGAGTAATTAAATTACTCTCTTCAAATTATTTTATTAGGTGCGTTAGCACTGACTTATTCGATGAATGCACGTTTACTAGACAATAATTTACGTTATTGTCACTATTATACCAGTACATAAAAATATTTTAAATAATATGATTAAGAGAAAAACATTTTCATATTCCTATTCTATTTAATTTTAGAGTTAAAAATATTTTGGTTTGACTTTATTCAGAGATTAAATTTTGGACTGAGTATTTTCTTAGTGGATCAGTTCAATTATTAATCTTTACTCTAAATTGAATTTCGAAAACATATCCTTATCAATCTTTATTTTTAGATTCTAAAAAGTAAAAACATGTTTATTTTAGGCCTAATATTTATCACTCATTTTGTACCTGTCACTAAGTAATTTGTTTAAAAACCCATTTTCTCTCTTTTCTCTCTCTTTCTCTCGACGCAATCTCTCTCTTTCTCCCTTATCTTCTCTGCTTCTCCTCTTTTCTTGCTTCTTTCCTTCTTTTTCTCTTTTCTTCTTCTTCCTCCCACCTCAACTCCATCTCCTTCTTCCTTGCCGGACTGGTTCGCCGCCGCCACCGCAGCCGCGCGCAACCACCACCTCAAAGAGTAGATCCGGTCGCTTCTTACCAGCACGAGTGACAAGACAGCTGCGCAACCCACACGGATTACGGCCGTTTGCTCTGCCATTCGACGTCGCTCGACCACCGCCTGGCGTGGAAAGGGCGGCGATCGCGCGCGTAGGGAGAAGGCGAGTCGCGATCTACACGCGTCCCGCCCGAAACTCCTCCATTCACGGCTGCTCGTCATCGCGCCGCCGCCATCACCACCACCTTCACCACCATGACAGCTTCTCTCCTCTTCACCTTGGGTAAGAGTTTTACCTCCTAACCTCTTCTCTTTTGTAAATCCCCAAATTGATTTTGAAACCCTAACCCTAACCCTCCGATTTGATTTTAATCTTAAGATTAAAGCTTGTTTTATGAAATTAGGATTGTGAATTTGTGTTTCCCTAAACCAATTTCATTATTCTGAGTTTTCCCTAAATTTTAATAAGGAGCCCTAAAACCCCAATTTGATTTTATTTCAATTTGGGTATGTTTTTGTGAAATTAATTATGATTTAGTGCAATTAGGACTCTAAATGGATGATTTCCAAAGTTCTTTTCATGATCTTTAATCAAAACAAAGTTTCCTTAAAGGGTATTGGGAAGCGTGAGCTTCAAACATGATTTTCTTTAAAAATAACCTTGTTTGGTAATTAGATTAAGTGTTTAGATAAAGTTAGAATGTGTGTTTGATCATGTGAAATAGATCTCTTGATTCTTGGTTGTTGCGCGTTGTTGGATTCCCTCTCTGAGACGTTTGACATGGCTATGCTTGCTTGATGGAATAGATAGTTACACTCTTGGAGCTAACGTGAGAATTAAGACGAGGATCCTTTACTTGTCTTCAAAGGTAAGGGGAGTTTGCCTAGGGATATTCAATAACTGTATGCATGTGTGTAAGTGTTTAACTGGATAGTTATATGTTGATTGAGCCTACTTGATTATCTTATGTACTTGAACTGTTGTGCTATTATCTGATGTTGAACTGTACTTGTTCTAAATGATAAAATGCATATATGTGATGAACTACTTTAACTTGTGATATTAGCATTGCATCGATGATATATCTTGTTGTTGATTGAAAGTTTGCTAAGCCAGACGTGTGTCTGTGCTCAACCGTTATAAGGATTAAAAACCTTAATAAGCTTTGAAGATGAAGGGATTGGTGTTCTTTTCCAAAAGCTCATTAACTTAAAGTACTTGTTTTAAATGTTAAAATGGTTTTGGTGTACTACTGTTATACAAGAGAAAAATCCTTTTCGAACTATGTGTTTTCAAGTGAAAACTTTCGAAAATATTTTACAATATCCTATTGGGGATTTTCAAAGTTAAAAGTGTTTCAAAAACGTTTTATAAAGGATTTTCAAAAGAAAAGGTTTTCTCCCAAATGATTTAGAAACTTTCCGATAGCCAGCATAGGTTATCGAGGCTTTCGATTTCGAAAACTGTTTTCGTCAAATGAAAGATAAGTACTAAAAGAATAGGAATCTAGACGTGAGACGTCGCCTCTAGTTTTCCATGCTTAGCACGTGATCTTGGATCAGTGTTAATTCGGGACCGTAAAGTCCTATTCGTAATGTTATGGACTTCAAGTCCAATTCGCGGAATCGAGGACAGTTTGTTCTGATTTCCATTGTTGTGGGCTATTGTCCTTAGCATGATAAGTAAAACATGACTAAAAGTATATTGATTTCCATTACCACAAACCTTGACTGCGGCCACGGTCTAGGTGTTGGGATTGAGCATTCGGACTGTGTGTCCTATGTTTCTAAGTTTTCAAGTGATGGGGAAATAATGTTAAGTCATTAGCTTTGAGCTTTGACGATGAAATATTTACACAAAGAAAAACCTTAAAAGGAAAGTTTTTATTCATATGCATTTCCCCCGCAGGCGTGCCTTTGCTTATTGAGGATACCCATGGGGTATCCGAGAGTTAGTCACATTGCTAGCTGTTTCGTTAAGGGCATGTGGCGTTGTTCCACCAAGAGGCCTGGTGCATCGGGATGCGGTGGCAACAGCCGGTGGGCGAGCTTGACCAACTCTATCTTCTCCGGTGATAACATGGTGTTGTGATCTCATGAGATTAAGTTAGAGCCTCGATGATTGAAGTGTCATGCATATTTTCAAAAGATTGACTGCGGGTTTGAGACCCTTTGATATAACACCTTATGTTATGTATATGCATGATTTAACTGCTTATATGATTATGTGATGTATGTATCATGTATATGGTTGTTGTGTGATATATCCATTTGTCGGTATCTCACCCTTACAAACATATCAGGTTTCTTCTGGTTTGCTATCGTACCTTGGGTATTTTAGTACAGATGTGCAGAGGAGTCTTCCTAAGTCACTCAGAGACTTAGATCTAGTTGCTTGATGAAGTATTTGATTGTGGAACGATCACGTGAGTTCTTGTCAGGAATAACTTTTAGAATGACCAGCTTAGGGTTTGAGACTTAGATTATTTTGATAAGTATGTATGAGTATGGCTCAGAGAGTCTTTATTTTAAAATGAAATGTTTATGGCTCGGAGAGCGTTATTTTGAAAGAAAACTTAAACTATTCCTTTTGGTCTTGTAAAGCTTATGGTTATGACTGTTATTTTTATATATATTGCTGTCTGGTTGGATTTGGTGTAACTGAAATTCTGGAATGAAAATGTAATTATTTTAGCAGGTGTTCTTTTACCTGGGATGTCCGTATTACAGAGGAGACTCTGTCGAAATTTTTGTAAAACTACTAGCTTGTATTTAAGTATATTCTTTAAACTACATAGGCTTGCCAAGCCATGATAGTAAGTTTACGTGTCGATCAAGGCTTAGAAATCGTGACAAAATTTTTATACCCAATTTCAGACACTTATGTACTTATATAAGTTATTTTCCGAAAGCACCAGCAAATTATCTTTTAATTTAAATTCCGCATGTGTTACGTAAGTAATGCCCCAAGGGAGGGGGCGTTACAGTGACCGGATGGCGGTGCCGGAGTTCTGGTGAGGAGAGAGGGGAGTAGGGGCACCTGAGTTCTGG
>JAUPTC010002532.1:0-11736 GCA_030762895.1 Sophora flavescens
TAAAAGACACATATTAAACAAAACTAACTTAAAACACCTAAAACATCCACATAAAATACTTAAAGATTACAAAAACTCAAGCTAAGAAAGAGTAAATAACTGTCATTTCTAAGAGTTATCACACCCCCAAACTTGAATCATTGCTTGTCCTCAAGTAACGCGAAAGAAACATAAAAAACACAAGAATTATATTTAATGAATGGCATGCATGGATCATCCAATTTTTTCATTCTTTTAAGACTCAGAATTCCACACTTGCATTCCTAACAATATACTCTTTCTATCCTCGTACAAATCAACAATTATGACAAAACTCGGTCTAAAAGTCGATTAACATATGATGCAAGAAGCTCACTCGAACGAGTTGGTTCCGCTTCACCCTCTCATCAATTTCACTCTCACCACAAACATGCATCTCTCGATCTAAACTTGATAAGATTCTATCACAATCAAAACATCGCAGAATTACACTTGTAAGAGGTCTTTATGGTTGTAACAGGCTTTAGACAGGTGGGATTAAGAAATTTGGGTAAGTAACTAATTTCAAGGTAGAGGAAAAGGATGCTTTTCAATTCAGCCCACAATCCCCATTGTTCCTACAATCCCACACATTTGTTTCTTCCTTTCCTCACTAAGATCCCAATTTATTGTTTTTGTTGTGAATAAAGAATAGATTGTTGTTAACTTTCAGATTTTTCTTTGTTCTTTGTTCTCAATTTTCTTTTATTTTTTTACAAAATATATATAAAATAGGGGAATTTTGCAGCTTCATTTGTTTTGTTATTTTTTACATTTGGAGAGTTCCTTTCTTCTTTCATTGGTTTTCCCTTTTTATTTCTAATGCCTTGAATTGCATAAGTGTTGCAACATAGCACCCCAAGCTTAATATGGTGCTTGTCCTCAAGTCCCCCAAACTTGTCTCGAACATAGCTTCAAAAAGCATCCTTAACTTCCCTCGATTCAAGTATTCTTTGTTTTTCCAGTTAAGGGCTTATAATGTGCTATTTTACAATAAAAGGGCTAAGGCTCAAAGCGGGTAACACTAAGGACATATAGATCGAGAGGGTTGGCTGTTTAGGCACCGCTAAAAAAATAAAAATAGAATAAGAAAATGCCTCAAGCATAAAGTGTGTGCAATCATGTGTGTTGGGATCAAACAGAAAATGCATGATGTGGTTTATATGCATGCAATGTAGCTTTATTACCAGTGCTCACATTTACAAGTTTATGCTGCAGCACATGTGTCTTCTAGCCTAGACAAGTGTGAAACAAAGTTAATGGTGCACAAATAAGTTAGAGCATTAAGTTAGTCGATAAGTGTTTTATTCAAAGAATCTTGTTTTCAACATTACAAAAAGGCCGAGGCCACTTCCATTTAATAGTTAATCATATGGAATCAAAACGAAGGGGCACATGCACAACATTCATTAAGCAGAAATTCAAAACAACTATGGCCCTACAAACAATTAAATAGAAAAGGTTCTAATGACCACTACTTGCGTAAAAATTAAAAGCATGTGTTGTGGTAATGAGGTGGAGGGTTTAGAAATGCATCCTGATTTGGGATGTTTGCAGAAGTCTATAAGACTCCTCTAAGGCTTTGTTTCAAGCTATTGGTGCTTTGATGCAGTTGCTCCTCCTAGTGCCCTCACTTTTGGTGGTGACACCTTGCTTAGTGTTGCCCGATGACTTGGACTCATCTTCTTCTTCATTTTCACCTTCTTCCTCTCTTTTGTGCTTGCAACATTTTCTTGATTATTCTTGCTCAACTGATTCATACTTTAAACACCACACAATATGAGCTGCCCCCTTGTCCAAGAATTCCACATTTCCTCATCGTAGGAGTTATCGGCATCTACCGATGTCTGCAACATTTCCATAATCGATTATTCTTGAGGAAGTACAGCGTGACTCATCAAGCTTTTATCAGATGAAAGATCATTATTCCATGCCTTCATCGGGGTACTTGAGGGGTGGGGAGGTCTTTTTTGGAATCGGCTTGGGTATAGTAGGAGATGGTGCAGCATTGAGTGTTTTCTCGCTGACTACAAAGTTGTTTCATTGCAAGATCCGCTGCCTACTATCTTCTTTCAAGGCTCGACTTTTTCACCTCTCGGTTTCTTCTTTTGTTCAACAACCTCCACATCTTTACCCACTCCTCAAGTGAATCACCTTTCATTGTTCATTTCCTCCTCAACTTAAGGCTTTAGGATCTTCATGTAGATGCGGTAAGTGTGCCAATCCGCCTTGAGTTGAGAGCACGCCAGCTGCCCCATGAGTTTCTAGATTTCCCATTCCAACTTGGTTTTCTTTCATAAATGCCTTTAGCCGCAGATTCTAGAGATGGTTACGGGCTTTTTTGTACTTCTGTGATTGCTGCCACCTCCATTGTATGTGTTACCACAGGAATTGTTTCCTCATTGTTAATGTTCCCTACATAGTTAACTCGAGGCGGGATTTATCGCAGCAGTTCTCAAAAAGATGTTCTCCACCACGGTATACATAGGAAACAAAATCGCATTGTAAATATGTTCATTTACCATTTCTTGGTTCACGATAAATGGAGCCACGGAGTTTCTTTGGTTTCCATAGTCAATCCGCCTGCATATTGGTTAAGGCAACTATCGAGCTGAAAGTGCAGATATTTCACTTGCTTCATGAGCTCACCGCTACAACATTGACCTTGCGAGAGCATCGCGTCAGTTGTTGGCCACCTTGATAACTTTTAGCAACAATTCCTTCTGTGAGCATGGGCTTCATTGCAAGATTTAGTGAAGCGAGCGACCTCTAGATGAAGCATCCAATATCATCCTTGATCTAGAAAGACACCCTTTGGAGAAGTTGCTCCATCCCGAATACAATATGGATGCTATAATGGAGACACTTCCTCAATAATTCTTGAATCTCCCAAGCTTCAAATAATGGCTCATCATCATGTAGCACGAAAGCCATGATCTCATTTCTCATCTTTGTATTCATGGGTGGAGGGAAGAACTTCACAAGAAATTTCTTAGCTAGTTTGTTCCATGAGTCAAGCGAGTTTGGCTCTAGAGTATTCACCAATTCCTTACGTTACCTCCCAGAAAAATGAGAACAATCTCAATCTGAATTCATCATCGTAATGATCCGGAATCTTGAATTGCTTGCCACGTTTAGAAATTGCTTCGATGAAAGTGAGATCCTGTTGCGGCACCATTAAATTGTCCACAGCCGCAGTATCTGGAACATCAACTGGTTTAAACTCAAACTGTGATGCAGTGATTGGAGTCCTCACAATTCCAATATTCATAGATTAAGGGTCAAACACGATACCCTTTGATTGCATTGTCCCTTGTTGTTGGCCAGATCCATACTACATGTCTGTTTTTCTTTGCCCATTTGAGCTTGCAACAGATAGTGTTGCAGCACAAATAATGTTGCGAAGGCTAGCTGTGGAGTTTGGATGAAATTATCGAATTCCAACCAAGAATGAGCGAGCAATTTGATATCCTCAGTCTTTGAATGTCCTTTCAATCTATGGATCAAGTCTGTATTCAGGTGTAAAACCTGTGCATACAATTTAGTGTACGAGTGCTCTAAGAAATCACCCGGAATATTAGAAAATCTAACTACATAACTAATCTAAAAACAGAATTTTAACATCATTAACATCCCCAACAACCTGGCGCCAAAAACTTGTTGCCTAAAACGGATGTCTTTAATCTTGTGCAAGTATACACAATGCATCAAGTAATATAGAAAGTAAGTTCTAATATCGTTCCCACGGGGATTGTAATCTTTGCAGAGAAATTCTGGTTGATTATATGTTCTAGGAGTTAGAGTAGGTAACCAAAAATAGTGGTGTGTGTGGAAAATAAAATAAATGAAGCTTTGGAATAAAAGCTAAAGTAAGGAAGCAAACGAGAAAAAGAGTATGTTGTCAAATTTGGGTAAAATAGCTCCTAGGTATGTTGCATCATAAATCCTGTTGGCAGATTATGCTCTGCGTATGCCACATCATTTAACTCCAGAAATAAAAGAGTGTTTTCCAACACTTAGGGGTTAGGTTCATTAATCGCTTTATTCTAATTCAGATTAATTACACACCCCTCTTAATAAGCATGTTCGAGTTTAGTTTAGGGACTTGAATAACTATTCCTAGTTCATTCAACACCATTTAATTTTGCAATTAATGATTTAAATCTATCCTTTATCAATTTGCACTTTACTCAAATTATCCAAACTAAGCGAAGCTAGATATTTAATTAAGTTGGCCACTCTTAACTAAATAACATTCAACACATAATAAAGGAAAATGCACGAACATATCATTGCATAAAAAGAGCTAAGCATTCATTACAATAACACACCTAAAGGTTAAAAGGTTTAGCTTCGTATGTTGAGCGTACAAGCATAAAATATAAAAATGAGGAAGAAAGCCATTCACGATGGAGCATGAAAGTGGAACAATGGAGAGGAGAAGGATGACCATTGGCTGCTTGCCGCGTCCCTCCTTAGTGCTGTCCAAAAATTAGAAATGAAGTGTGCTCTTTTAGGTTCAAAAAGGGTCCCTTTTTTTTTTCTTCTTTTGGTCCATCGAGTAATATATTAAAATAAAGGTTTGAGCCCATTTCCTCAAATGTACCACCCCAAACCCTAAAGAACCAATAAAGTCACATCCTCAACTTTTAGGACCACCTATCGGGAGAGAGAAATTGGTGTTCAAACTTTTTCCGTTGCGATAAGGAGTTCACGTCCATATCTTTAAAGACAGACCAAAGCATTTTTCAGACTTGTCGATTAAGCACCCGAGATCTTTTAACGTGCCCGAGCATTTCAGTAGCTTGTCTAAACTTCAGCAAAAACCAAACACAACTCAAGAAACACATTAAACATATTCTAGACACTCAAAACAGAAAAATTAAACGAAATTTATAAAAAGATTGCACTAAACTAACTTAAAACACCTAAAACATCCACACTAAAATACTCAAAAGATTACAAAAACTCAAGCTAAGAAGAGTAAATAATGTCATTTGTAAGAGTTATCACAATCTTGCCCAGCGGAATTATACCATTGTCCAACCTAGTAGAAGTGTCACAGTGTTGGAAATGTGCAACAACGACACAAAATTAGTGGACGATGGGGAGTAATGCTCGAGAAGTGTAAGGAGAGAAGTTAGGTCAAGCGAAACAAAGAGGCTTGATTTGTTTCAAATGTGGAGATCTCGTCTCAATTACCCTTATCTATGGAATGTTACTTGTTTCAATTATGGCAATAGAGGCCCCTGTGTCATGGAATTGCCCATGAGCAATGTGGGGAGGACTGAGATCTGACAAATTTTGGGAAGGAATCATAGTGCGATTGAATCAATCTCGGTTTTGAAATCAGCCGGGAGAAAGACCTGCATGTTCGGGAAGAGTCTTGTGATGAGGTCCTGAATCGTCTCGATGTCGATGCGATGCCCAGGGTAAAAAAGCTTAATGTTGGGAGCTCTTTATCGTTATGTTTGATTAGGGTGCTAGTCATTCTTTTATATCATTAGAGTGCATGGATCATTTGCATCACGGTTGTTTCCTCGTTACCTTATGACCTACTTGTTTCTACCCTTTGGGTGGCGTTAACCTTGTATTTGTTTAGCCATGATTGTCTATTCTTTGGAAAATAGGCGGTTCGGTGTGGACCTCGTTTGTTTGCCTATGAAGAAGATTGATATTATCTTAGGCATGGATTGGCTTTTACGATCAATCATGTGATTTTAGATTTGTTCAAATAAAACTCTTGGTTTTTCAAGGGCGTCGGATTGTGCATGTCAATAAGTGACTGCGGAGATGAATGATCGATATAGTGGATAGTGTTGTTTTCGCCCGAAAGTCGAGTCTCACGAAGTGGATGTCTTCGCGCTTTCCGTCATTCTGTTCTAAGTTTTCGGATGATGTTCCCCTTGTTGCCACCTAAGAAAGAGATAGAGTTTGTAATTGTTGTACCGGGGACCAGGCCAGAAATGATAGCACCGTATCGAATGTCCCTGACAGGTTGGAAAAATGAAAGCGATTGGACTACACATGTTGAAAAAGAAAGGAATTCATACGACCTAGTGTTTCCTTCGTGGGAGCGTCGATTCTGTTTGTTAAAAGAACGGCGGTAGCTACGATGTTGTGGATTATTGGCAACTTAGTAAGGTAAATAAGAACAAGTATCTGTTGTAGGATCGGCGATCTGTCGTCGGTTAGCGGGAGCATACGTATTCTCTAAAGATAGATCCCGAGGTTAAAGATACCATCAAATCGGAAGCAAAGATGATATCTAGAAGGCGCTTTGGCAGAATGCGAACATTATGAGTATCGCGTTTGGCATAACTAATGCTGTTGTATTCTGGACTACATGAATAGGATGCTTGTGGCCAGTGCCTTGATAAGTTTGTCGTTTTGTGTTTATTGGCGAGCAGTCCGCTCCTCGGTAAGAAGAACATGAAAGAGCATCTTCGGATTGTACTACAAGTTCTTAAGAGACTGAGACAACTCCATGCCAAATTGTCTAAAGTGTGAATTTTTGGTTGGACGAAGTACAATTTCTTGGGCATGTTATAACCGAGATATGGGATAGGCGTGGATCTGCCAGAAATCGAAGCGATGTAAGTGGGAAAGCATTAAGAGCGAGTGGGTGAAATTCGAAGTTTCCTTGGACTAGCGAGTTACTAAGAAAGGTTCATAGAGGATTCTGTGTGTTACCTATGACCTGATTGGCGATAAATCTTGTCGTTTGAGTGGAGCCGAGATGAGTGCGAGGCTAGTTTCGGGAGGTTAAGGAGCTTACAATATCTCGTATTACTCTTGAATCCATTAGCACCGTTTGATGTATATTGTGAGCCATCATATCAAAAGCACTAGGTTGCGTGCTAAATGCAACGGAGTAGTACCATGTCTCGAGCGGTTAAGAGTACATAGTAGACCTTGACCCGTGATCTCGATTTAGCGCAATAATGTTTGCATCGAATATTTGGAGACACTACTTGTATGGTATAAGTTCATGAACTACAGTGATCACAAGAGACACTACTTGTATGGTGCTAAGTTCGCAGCCTACATTAAACCATGCGAGAGACCTTTATGCTCCCCTTAAACTAAAGATAATAATAAGTAGTCTAACTAATTAATAGCAAGCAAGTGAAAGATGCATGTAGGCCATTTTCCTTACCTTCTACGACGGGTTGAAGGAATTTAGAAAATGCAGAAAAAATGGAAGTTTGGGCAGCCATGGTTGTAGTAGCTGGCTTCCAGGTTGGGTAGTTCGGTCGTGATTTGAGACATTTCGTATTCATGTTCCGCGGCTTGACATCTTCGAGGTTTGTCTTTGCATGTGAGCTTTGTCAGGTATTTTGGTGTCAACATCATCGACATTTATCATTTTTAAGCTATTTAAATTCATTCTACTCCTATTCTTAGTTACGATATCGTTTTCGATCGTTTAGGCTTTACGGGTTTTTCTGTCAAGCGATCGAGCAAATCGGCTGCGGGTTTGTAGTAAATCGACTTGAGGACAAGGATGTGTTGGTGAGCTTCTGCTTTGATTACTTGTGTTTAATTCATTTGGTCATCGTTTGAATATTGTGTTGAGAATTAGGTTGGTAATTTTGTGATTGTTGTGTTTCTACTGTTTTTTGGACCTCGCGCGTGTGCTTTCGGGACCAGTACGGTCTAGTGCACATATAGTGGGTGTCGATATTAGATTTCAGTTGTTGTTGGAAAGCGTGATTAATTCGTTCGATGGCGTAGAAGTATTGAGCTTTCTTAGGCTTTCCGTCATTAAGTGGGGGAGAAATAGCGTTGCCTCGGTTTGGTTGTTGTAGGTTTATCGATGCTAATTTCGAACCTAGGTTAGAAGAAATTGTCTTGATTGGGGTTGTTTAATTTGCTTGTTGATATGTTGATTGCTATAACATGCTTTGAAACATTTTGGAATAAGCTTGCAATGTAAAGTCTCGAGAAATAATCACGTCGTGACGCTTATTAAAAGATCGAGGCAGCATTATTCATTTATGAAATGCATATTCAAATTATCTCTAATATAGATGAATCTTCCCCTTCGACTAAGGGTTTGTTAATTTATCGGCTCAACGATTTTACGACTAACAAACTTAATATCAAAAACACCTTTTTGAACATAGTCTCTTATGAAATGATGTTTAATTTCTATATGCTTTTGGCCTTAGAATGTTTAATGGGATTAGATAAGCGGTAGCAACGAATTATCACACCATGCAGATATATTATGTTCGAAAGATAGAATAATCTTCAAGTTTATGTTTTACTTACATCGGTAAGTGGTTCATGACTTGCCAGTTGAAATGTGATACCTTACGTAGTGGATAGAGCTATTGTAGTTGTGTTTGCTTGTCGAGGAGACTAAGCTTGTCCCGATTATTGACATCTTTCCATGTGCTTTTCCTTTCTATCACAATATCCACCCTGTGTTCCATCTCTGAATCCTACTAATCTGTATTCTTGTGCTCTCAAATACATCGAACCAAGATTAGTGGTTCCAAGCAAATATCTTAATATTCTTTTGTGAGTCTTGAGATGAGATTATGCAAGTTTGATTGAATATCGTACCTACATGCCAGATTGAATATCGAGGTCTACTTGAGGTTAAGTGCAAGAGAGAACCAATCATACCTGCGTAAGTGGTCGATCTACCTTTTACCTTCTTCATCTCTCTACCTAATTTTGCATTTGCTTCCATGCCGTGGGAGTTTTCATAGGCTTAGTTGTATCAACTTGTATTTCTTTTAGATCTCGCGGTATATTTTCATAACGATGAATGTAAATTCCATCATCTGTCTGTTTGATTTGTAGACCAAGGAAGAACTTTAATTCTTCGTCATGCTCATCTCAAATTCATTACGCATAAGCACGAGAACTCTTTGCCGAGCTTTCATTAGTAACAGAATATGATATCATCGTATGGGTGTACTATAATGAAATCCTTTTTTGAACTTTTTCTAAAGAGAGTTGTATCTACTTTTCCTCTAATGAAATTATTTTCATAAAGAAGAACTGAATCTATCATACCAATCTCCCATGTGCTTGTTTTAATCCATAGAGGGCTTTCTTAAGCTTTAAGAGCGTGATTTGGTTTGTCATTATCCCCTCGAATCCCACAGTTTGTTTAACATATACTTAACTTCTTCAATAATTCCATTAAGAAATGTACTTTTAACATCCATTTAAAAATAAGGTGATTTGATGTTGTGCGGCATAGGACATAAGTATACAAATTGCTACTATTCTAGCTACGAGGTGCAAAGTTTCGGTGTAATTAATACATGCTTATTGATTATTGCCTTGAGAGCCCAACGCTGCGTTGTTTAAACAACCTTCTGATCTTCATCAAGCTTGTTTTACGAATACCACGTCTTGTTCAAATAGCGATTTTCCTTTTTCATTGACCCAAGAACCATACATCGTTCCTTTTGAATTGGTTTAGGTTTCTTTGTGCGTAAGCTGAAATCCAGCTTTCATCTTGAGAGCCTTTGATGTTCTTTGGTTCAATCTCATATAGGAATGCCATGTTGTTTGAATCGCTTGAATGATGTTACGGTTCTAACTCCTTGAGGATGCCCGATGATCAAGCTGTTGAGGATGATGAGTTTTGTACTTCCCGATCCGTCACGGGTTCTATGTCGAGGCGTTTGTTGAAGATAGATGGATCCCAGGAGCGGCTTGTGTAGGAAATTACGAGTCCTCATTCTTCTGCGTCTTCTTTTTAAGTCGATTACTTTGTTTTCCAGATCCAATCTGTAAAGATCATCTTCAAAGATCTAATAATTCTTTACTTGCTCGATTATTTAAGCCATCATTAATCTAACATGGATAGTTCCTCGACCCCTTGTTATAGAGTTGTAAACTCTAAAAGCTTTTTAAGTATCGAATATCCAACGAATATAGCCTTGTCCAGGTTTTGAATCACGGTTCCAAGTTGATCTCTAGTGTTAAGAATAAAAGCATTCACATCAACCATGGAAATAAGAGATGTTGAATACGCTTTCCATAATTCATAGGTAAGTTTTGTTCAAAAATGGTCTTATCGTAATGCGGTAATATACGCCCAACAAGCGGTGTTTAATGCTTGACCTAGAAGTACTTTGGAAGTTTATTATCATTGAGCACATTGTAGAAGTCTGTTCTTTCTTTCTACTACTCCATTCGGTGAGGAGATTAGGAGCAAAAAAGTTGTGAGAGATACCATTCTGTACTGAGAATGTGTTGAAGTGATCATTTTCAAATTCTCCCCAAGGTCAACCATGATGGTGAGATCACAGACCACTTTGCTCATTTTCTGGTTAGTAATGACATTTCATCATCCTTGTCGAGAGTCTTCTCGAGCGTCACGAGCTTGATTTGAAGTCTTTAACCTTTAGAAACTTACGAAGATTCATTTTATGCTTTAAGAAGCGTGAAACTACCTTTCTTATTTGAGTTGTCTTCAACGCCGTTTGAAGCGTTGTGAGATATTTGGCATGAGTTATTGCTGTAACGAGAGGTCTCCTTTATTTGGGTAGACTTCAACATAATTTTGCTAAGTTTCTCAACATTGGTGTAAATTTACCGGTGACATCAGATTATTTGTGATAGTTTGAAATCTTCCTATCATTTGAGCAATGCTTTCTCAGCTTCTTGATGATGAATAACTCATACTTTCGTACAAGCATATTTATCTTTATTTCTTTCACTTTTTGTTGTTCTTCATGAATAACTTCAAGTATCCCAGTTTTCTTTAGCAGATCCCTGTGGACGCTTTTCAAATTCTTCTTGGCCCGGAGAGCACAAATCAGGAATACCTTGCTTTATGATTTAGCTCCCACCTACTCTTCTCACTGAGTTCATTGAGATTTGGGTTTGTTAGTGTTATCTTCATTTTTTGGTATATATGGACCATCGACAATAACATCCACATAAATCATAATTTGTTGACATGATGAACCATTGAAATGTTCTTTCCCACGATAGTGTATTTTCTCCATCAAGTAGGGGAGGTATCACCATAGATGCTCCTTCTCCATTGTAGCTTACGCTTGTGCTAGCTCCGGCTATCATGATGTACGTTCCAACGAGGATCTTTCCTGAAACAGCATTAAGTGCTCAACCTAAAGGTCAAGTTTTGGTGCGGCAGAAATGAACAGATGTAAAAAGACTAGAAGGGGTTGAATTGTGTTTTAAAAACTTTTCTAAAAAAAATGTTGCACTTTCTTGATAAGACACAAGGATGCATCTTATTTAAATAAAATTTACTTTTCAACCCGATTATACGGTTTAAATAAATCAAGCTGAAGAGATGAAGCTAAGTAAAAGGAGACACGATTTATCTTGGTTCACCCTAAACCATGGGCTACGTCCAATCCTCGGCTTAACCAAGATTTTCCTTATAGCGATCGGACCTGAGAATGGTATTATTTAAACCTAGCCTCATGATGACCTCGGCCTAACAAGTATTGTTTTCACACCTAGCCTCTCCCGGGGCTGAAGTATTCATTCTTGACCTCCACGGAAGGCTGCACCAAATGGTAAGTTGGAATGAAGCAGCAGCAGGATTACAACTTTTCGAGATCTCTTGAGTAACACTCCTTGAGTGAATAAGTATTTAAGGTAGGTGAGATCGCGATAAAGATTTCTCAATAAATACAAATTATTTAGTGAAGTTTTCTAGTGGCGAACTTAATGAGGGCTTTGAGTAATGAATGCTTGAGTTAATGAGTT